>JAHWGI010001023.1:725000-1003894 GCA_029379305.1 Frankliniella fusca | reverse complement strand
CTCTGGCCTCCCTCTGGCCTCTGGCCTCTGGCCTCTGGCCTCTGGCCTCCCTCTGGCCTCTGGCCTCTGGCCTCTGGCCTCTGGCCTCCCTCTGGCCTCTGGCCTCTGGCCTCTGGCCTCCCTCTGGCCTCTGGCCTCTGGCCTCCCTCTGGCCTCTGGCCTCTGGCCTCTGGCCTCTGGCCTCTGGCCTCCCTCTGGCCTCTGGCCTCTGGCCTCTGGCCTCTGGCCTCCCTCTGGCCTCTGGCCTCTGGCCTCTGGCCTCTGGCCTCCCTCTGGCCTCTGGCCTCTGGCCTCTGGCCTCTGGCCTCCCTCTGGCCTCTGGCCTCTGGCCTCTGGCCTCCCTCTGGCCTCTGGCCTCTGGCCTCTGGCCTCCCTCTGGCCAGAGGCCAGAGGCCAGAGGCCAGAGGCCAGAGGGAGGCCAGAGGCCAGAGGCCAGAGGCCAGAGGCCAGAGGCCAGAGGCCAGAGGGAGGCCAGAGGCCAGAGGCCAGAGGCCAGAGGCCAGAGGCCAGAGGCCAGAGGCCAGAGGCCAGAGGCCAGAGGCCAGAGGCCAGAGGGAGGCCAGAGGGAGGCCAGAGGCCAGAGGCCAGAGGCCAGAGGCCAGAGGCCAGAGGCCAGAGGCCAGAGGGAGGCCAGAGGCCAGAGGGAGGCCAGAGGCCAGAGGCCAGAGGCCAGAGGCCAGAGGCCAGAGGCCAGAGGCCAGAGGGAGGCCAGAGGCCAGAGGCCAGAGGCCAGAGGCCAGAGGGAGGCCAGAGGCCAGAGGCCAGAGGCCAGAGGCCAGAGGGAGGCCAGAGGCCAGAGGCCAGAGGCCAGAGGCCAGAGGGAGGCCAGAGGCCAGAGGCCAGAGGCCAGAGGCAGAGGCCAGAGGCCAGAGGCCAGAGGCCAGAGGCCAGAGGCCAGAGGCCAGAGGCCAGAGGCCAGAGGGAGGCCAGAGGCCAGAGGCCAGAGGCCAGAGGCCAGAGGGAGGCCAGAGGCCAGAGGCCAGAGGCCAGAGGGAGGCCAGAGGCCAGAGGCCAGAGGCCAGAGGCCAGAGGGAGGCCAGAGGCCAGAGGCCAGAGGCCAGAGGCCAGAGGGAGGCCAGAGGCCAGAGGCCAGAGGCCAGAGGCCAGAGGGAGGCCAGAGGCCAGAGGCCAGAGGCCAGAGGCCAGAGGGAGGCCAGAGGCCAGAGGCCAGAGGCCAGAGGCCAGAGGGAGGCCAGAGGCCAGAGGCCAGAGGCCAGAGGCCAGAGGGAGGCCAGAGGCCAGAGGCCAGAGGCCAGAGGCCAGAGGGAGGCCAGAGGCCAGAGGCCAGAGGCCAGAGGCCAGAGGGAGGCCAGAGGCCAGAGGCCAGAGGCCAGAGGCCAGAGGGAGGCCAGAGGCCAGAGGCCAGAGGCCAGAGGCCAGAGGGAGGCCAGAGGCCAGAGGCCAGAGGCCAGAGGCCAGAGGGAGGCCAGAGGCCAGAGGCCAGAGGGAGGCCAGAGGCCAGAGGCCAGAGGCCAGAGGCCAGAGGCCAGAGGGAGGCCAGAGGCCAGAGGCCAGAGGCCAGAGGCCAGAGGGAGGCCAGAGGCCAGAGGCCAGAGGCCAGAGGCCAGAGGGAGGCCAGAGGCCAGAGGCCAGAGGCCAGAGGGAGGCCAGAGGCCAGAGGCCAGAGGCCAGAGGCCAGAGGCCAGAGGCCAGAGGCCAGAGGGAGGCCAGAGGCCAGAGGCCAGAGGCCAGAGGCCAGAGGGAGGCCAGAGGCCAGAGGCCAGAGGCCAGAGGCCAGAGGGAGGCCAGAGGCC
Organism: Frankliniella fusca; assembly: GCA_029379305.1. Lineage (NCBI taxonomy): Eukaryota > Metazoa > Arthropoda > Insecta > Thysanoptera > Thripidae > Frankliniella > Frankliniella fusca. The sequence goes on along the minus strand of JAHWGI010001023.1, from coordinate 1,002,140 downwards.
AGAGGCCAGAGGCCAGAGGGAGGCCAGAGGCCAGAGGCCAGAGGCCAGAGGCCAGAGGGAGGCCAGAGGCCAGAGGCCAGAGGCCAGAGGCCAGAGGGAGGCCAGAGGCCAGAGGCCAGAGGCCAGAGGCCAGAGGGAGGCCAGAGGCCAGAGGCCAGAGGCCAGAGGCCAGAGGGAGGCCAGAGGCCAGAGGCCAGAGGCCAGAGGCCAGAGGGAGGCCAGAGGCCAGAGGCCAGAGGCCAGAGGCCAGAGGCCAGAGGGAGGCCAGAGGCCAGAGGGAGGCCAGAGGCCAGAGGCCAGAGGCCAGAGGGAGGCCAGAGGCCAGAGGCCAGAGGCCAGAGGCCAGAGGCCAGAGGGAGGCCAGAGGCCAGAGGCCAGAGGCCAGAGGCCAGAGGCCAGAGGCCAGAGGGAGGCCAGAGGCCAGAGGCCAGAGGCCAGAGGCCAGAGGGAGGCCAGAGGCCAGAGGCCAGAGGCCAGAGGGAGGCCAGAGGCCAGAGGCCAGAGGCCAGAGGCCAGAGGGAGGCCAGAGGCCAGAGGCCAGAGGCCAGAGGCCAGAGGGAGGCCAGAGGCCAGAGGCCAGAGGCCAGAGGCCAGAGGGAGGCCAGAGGCCAGAGGCCAGAGGCCAGAGGCCAGAGGGAGGCCAGAGGCCAGAGGCCAGAGGGAGGCCAGAGGCCAGAGGCCAGAGGCCAGAGGCCAGAGGGAGGCCAGAGGCCAGAGGCCAGAGGGAGGCCAGAGGCCAGAGGCCAGAGGCCAGAGGCCAGAGGGAGGCCAGAGGCCAGAGGCCAGAGGCCAGAGGCCAGAGGGAGGCCAGAGGCCAGAGGCCAGAGGCCAGAGGCCAGAGGGAGGCCAGAGGCCAGAGGCCAGAGGCCAGAGGCCAGAGGGAGGCCAGAGGCCAGAGGCCAGAGGCCAGAGGCCAGAGGGAGGCCAGAGGCCAGAGGCCAGAGGCCAGAGGCCAGAGGGAGGCCAGAGGCCAGAGGCCAGAGGCCAGAGGCCAGAGGGAGGCCAGAGGCCAGAGGCCAGAGGCCAGAGGCCAGAGGGAGGCCAGAGGCCAGAGGCCAGAGGCCAGAGGCCAGAGGGAGGCCAGAGGCCAGAGGCCAGAGGCCAGAGGCCAGAGGGAGGCCAGAGGCCAGAGGCCAGAGGCCAGAGGCCAGAGGGAGGCCAGAGGCCAGAGGCCAGAGGCCAGAGGCCAGAGGGAGGCCAGAGGCCAGAGGCCAGAGGCCAGAGGCCAGAGGGAGGCCAGAGGCCAGAGGCCAGAGGCCAGAGGCCAGAGGGAGGCCAGAGGCCAGAGGCCAGAGGCCAGAGGCCAGAGGGAGGCCAGAGGCCAGAGGCCAGAGGCCAGAGGCCAGAGGGAGGCCAGAGGCCAGAGGCCAGAGGCCAGAGGCCAGAGGCCAGAGGCCAGAGGGAGGCCAGAGGCCAGAGGCCAGAGGCCAGAGGGAGGCCAGAGGCCAGAGGCCAGAGGCCAGAGGCCAGAGGGAGGCCAGAGGCCAGAGGCCAGAGGCCAGAGGCCAGAGGCCAGAGGCCAGAGGGAGGCCAGAGGCCAGAGGCCAGAGGCCAGAGGGAGGCCAGAGGCCAGAGGCCAGAGGCCAGAGGCCAGAGGGAGGCCAGAGGCCAGAGGCCAGAGGCCAGAGGCCAGAGGGAGGCCAGAGGCCAGAGGCCAGAGGCCAGAGGCCAGAGGGAGGCCAGAGGCCAGAGGCCAGAGGCCAGAGGCCAGAGGCCAGAGGCCAGAGGGAGGCCAGAGGCCAGAGGCCAGAGGCCAGAGGGAGGCCAGAGGCCAGAGGCCAGAGGCCAGAGGCCAGAGGGAGGCCAGAGGCCAGAGGCCAGAGGCCAGAGGCCAGAGGGAGGCCAGAGGCCAGAGGCCAGAGGGAGGCCAGAGGCCAGAGGCCAGAGGCCAGAGGGAGGCCAGAGGCCAGAGGCCAGAGGCCAGAGGCCAGAGGGAGGCCAGAGGCCAGAGGCCAGAGGCCAGAGGCCAGAGGGAGGCCAGAGGCCAGAGGCCAGAGGCCAGAGGCCAGAGGGAGGCCAGAGTAGATAAGTGGATAATTGGATAAGTAGATAAGTAGATAAGTAGATAAGTAGATAAGTAGATAAGTAGATAAGTAGATAAGTAGATAAGTAGATAAGTAGATAAGTAGATAAGTAGATAATTAGATAAGTAGATAAGTAGATAAGTAGATAATTGGATAAGTAGATAAGTAGATAAGTAGATACGTAGATAAGTAGATAAGTAGATAAGTAGATAAGTAGATAAGTAGATAAGTCGATAAGTGGATAAGTGGATAAGTGGATAATTGGATAAGTAGATAAGTAGATAAGTAGATAAGTAGATAAGTAGATAAGTAGATAAGTAGATAAGTAGATAAGTAGATAAGTAGATAAGTAGATAAGTAGATAAGTAGATAAGTAGATAAGTAGATAAGTAGATAAGTAGATAAATAGATCAATAGATCAATAAATCAGTAGATCAGTAGATCAGTAGATCGGTAGATCGGTAGATAGGTAGATAGGTAGATAAGTAGATAAGTAGATAAGTAGATAAGTAGATAAGTCGATAAGTCGATAAGTGGATAAATGGATAATTGGATAAGTAGATAAGTAGATAAGTAGATAAGTAGATAAGTAGATAAGTAGATAAGTCGATAAGTCGATAAGTCGATAAGTAGATAAATGGATAATTGGATAAGTAGATAAGTAGATAAGTAGATAAGTAGATAAGTAGATAAGTAGATAAGTAGATAAGTAGATAAGTAGATAAGTAGATAAGTCGATAAGTCGATAAGTCGATAAGTCGATAAGTGGATAAGTGGATAAGTGGATAATTGGATAAGTAGATAAGTAGATAAGTAGATAAGTAGATAAGTAGATAAGTAGATAAGTAGATAAGTAGATAAGTAGATAAGTAGATAAGTAGATAAGTAGATAGGTAGATAAGTAGTTAAGTAGATAAGTAGATAAGTAGATAAGTCGATAAGTCGATAAGTCGATAAGTCGATAAGTGGATAAGTAGATAAATGGATAATTGGATAAGTAGATAAGTAGATAAGTAGATAAGTAGATAAGTAGATAAGTAGATAAGTAGATAAGTAGATAAGTAGATAAGTAGATAAGAAGATAAGTCGATAAGTCGATAAGTCGATAAGTCGATAAGTGGATAAGTCGATAAGTGGATAAGTGGATAAGTGGATAATTGGATAAGTAGATAAGTAGATAAGTAGATAAGTAGATAAGTAGATAAGTAGATAAGTAGATAAGTAGATAAGTAAATAAGTAGATAAGTAGATAAGTAGATAAGTAGATAAGTCGATAAGTGGATAAGTGGATAATTGGATAAGTGGATAATTGGATAAGTAGATAAGTAGATAAGTAGATAGGTAGATAAGTAGATAAGTAGATAAGTAGATAAGTAGATAAGTAGATAAGTAGATAAGTAGATAAGTAGATCAATAGATCAATAGATCAGTAGATCAGTAGATCAGTAGATCGGTAGATCGGTAGATAGGTAGATAGGTAGATAAGTAGATAAGTAGATAAGTAGATAAGTAGATAAGTCGATAAGTCGATAAGTCGATAAGTCGATAAGTGGATAAATGGATAATTGGATAAGTAGATAAGTAGATAAGTAGATAAGTAGATAAGTAGATAAGTCGATAAGTCGATAAGTCGATAAGTAGATAAGTCGATAAGTCGATAAGTAGATAAGTAGATAAGTCGATAAGTGGATAATTGGATAAGTAGATAAGTAGATAAATAGATAAGTAGATAAGTAGATAAGTCGATAAGTCGATAAGTCGATAAGTCGATAAGTCGATAAGTCGATAAGTCGATAAGTGGATAAGTGGATAATTGGATAAGTAGATAAGTAGATAAGTAGATAAGTAGATAAGTAGATAAGTAGATAAGTAGATAAGTAGATAAGTAGATAAGTAGATAAGTAGATAAGTAGATAAGTAGATAAGTAGATAAGTAGATAAGTAGATAAGTAGATAAGTAGATAAGTAGATAAGTAGATAAGTAGATAAGTAGATAAGTAGATAAGTAGATAAGTAGATAAGTAGATAAGTAGATAAGTAGATAAGTCGATAAGTCGATAAGTCGATAAGTGGATAAGTGGATAAGTGGATAAGTGGATAAGTAGATAAGTAGATAAGTAGATAAGTAGATAAGTAGATAAGTCGATAAGTCGATAAGTCGATAAGTCGATAAGTCGATAAGTGGATAAGTGGATAATTGGATAAGTAGATAAGTAGATAAGTAGATAAGTAGATAAGTCGATAAGTCGATAAGTCGATAAGTAGATAAGTCGATAAGTAGATAAGTAGATAAGTAGATAAGTAGATCAATAGATCAATAGATCAGTAGATCAGTAGATAAGTAGATCGGTAGATAGTAGATAAGTAGATAGGTAGATAAGTAGATAAGTAGATAAGTAGATAAGTAGATAAGTAGATAAGTAGATAAGTAGATAGGTAGATAAGTAGATAAGTAGATAAGTAGATAAGTAGATAAGTAGATAAGTAGATAAGTCGATAAGTCGATAAGTCGATAAGTCGATAAGTGGATAAGTGGATAATTGGATAAGTAGATAAGTAGATAAGTAGATAAGTAGATAAGTAGATAAGTAGATAAGTAGATAAGTAGATAAGTAGATAAGTAGATAAGTAGATAAGTAGATAAGTAGATAAGTAGATAAGTAGATAAGTAGATAAGTCGATAAGTCGATAAGTCGATAAGTGGATAAGTGGATAAGTGGATAATTGGATAAGTAGATAAGTAGATAAGTAGATAAGTAGATAAGTAGATAAGTAGATAAGTAGATAAGTAGATAAGTAGATAAGTAGATAAGTAGATAAGTAGATAAGTAGATAAGTAGATAAGTAGATAATGGATAAGTAGATAAGTAGATAAGTAGATAAGTAGATAAGTAGATAAGTAGATAAGTAGATAAGTAGATAAGTCGATAAGTGGATAAGTGGATAAGTGGATAATTGGATAAGTAGATAAGTAGATAAGTAGATAAGTAGATAAGTAGATAAGTAGATAAGTAGATAAGTAGATAAGTAGATAAGTAGATAAGTAGATAAGTAGATAAGTAGATAAGTAGATAAGTAGATAAGTAGATAAGTAGATAAGTAGATCAATAGATCAATATATCAGTAGATCAGTAGATCAGTAGATCGGTAGATCGGTAGATAGGTAGATAGGTAGATAAGTAGATAAGTAGATAAGTAGATAAGTAGATAAGTCGATAAGTCGATAAGTGGATAAATGGATAATTGGATAAGTAGATAAGTAGATAAGTAGATAAGTAGATAAGTAGATAAGTAGATAAGTAGATAAGTCGATAAGTCGATAAGTAGATAAATGGATAATTGGATAAGTAGATAAGTAGATAAGTAGATAAGTAGATAAGTAGATAAGTAGATAAGTAGATAAGTAGATAAGTAGATAAGTAGATAAGTAGATAAGTCGATAAGTGGATAAGTGGATAAGTGGATAATTGGATAAGTAGATAAGTAGATAAGTAGATAAGTAGATAAGTAGATAAGTAGATAAGTAGATAAGTAGATAAGTAGATAAGTCGATAAGTCGATAAGTCGATAAGTCGATAAGTCGATAAGTCGATAAGTCGATAAGTCGATAAGTGGATAATTGGATACTTGGATACTTGGATAATTGGATAATTGGATAATAGGATAAGTAGATAAGTAGATAAGTAGATAAGTAGATAAGTAGATAAGTAGATAAGTAGATAAGTAGATAAGTAGATAAGTAGATAAGTAGATAAGTAGATAAGTAGATAAGTAGATAAGTGGATAAGTGGATAAGTGGATAAGTGGATAAGTGGATAAGTGGATAAGTAGATAAGTAGATAAGTAGATAAGTAGATAAGTAGATAAGTAGATAAGTAGATAAGTAGATAAGTAGATAAGTAGATAAGTAGATAAGTAGATAAGTAGATAAGTCGATAAGTCGATAAGTCGATAAGTCGATAAGTCGATAAGTCGATAATAGGATAATAGGATAATTGGATAATTGGATAATTGGATAAGTAGATAAGTAGATAAGTAGATAAGTCGATAAGTCGATAAGTCGATAAGTCGATAAGTCGATAAGTGGATAAGTAGATATAGATAGATAATTGGATAATTGGATAATTGGATAATTGATAATTGATAAGTAGATAAGTAGATAAGTAGATAAGTAGATAAGTAGATAAGTAGATAAGTAGATAAGTAGATAAGTAGATAAGTAGATAAGTAGATAAGTAGATAAGTAGATAAGTAGATAAGTAGATAAGTAGATAAGTAGATAATAGATAAGTAGATAAGTAGATAAGTAGATAAGTAGATAGGTAGATAAGTAGATAAGTAGATAAGTAGATAAGTAGATAAGTAGATAAGTAGATAAGTAGATAAGTAGATAAGTAGATAAGTAGATAAGTAGATAAGTAGATAAGTAGATAAGTAGATAAGTAGATAAGTAGATAAGTAGATAAGTAGATAAGTAGATAAGTCGATAAGTAGATAAGTAGATAATTAGATAAGTAGATAAGTAGATAAGTGGATAAGTAGATAAGTAGATAAGTAGATAAGTAGATAAGTAGATAAGTAGATAAGTAGATAAGTCGATAAGTCGATAAGTCGATAAGTCGATAAGTCGATAAGTCGATAAGTCGATAAGTGGATAATTGGATACTTGGATAATTGGATAAGTAGGATAAGTAGATAAGTAGATAAGTAGATAAGTAGATAAGTAGATAAGTAGATAAGTAGATAAGTAGATAAGTAGATAAGTAGATAAGTAGATAAGTAGATAAGTCGATAAGTCGATAAGTCGATAAGTCGATAAGTCGATAAGTCGATAAGTCGATAAGTCGAGAAGTCGATAAGTCGATAAGTCGAGAAGTCGATCATTGGATAATTGGATCATTGGATAAGTAGATAAGTAGATAAGTAGATAAGTAGATAAGTAGATAAGTAGATAAGTAGATAAGTAGATAAGTAGATAAGTAGATAAGTAGATAAGTAGATAAGTAGATAAGTAGATAAGTAGATAAGTAGATAAGTAGATAAGTAGATAAGTAGATAAGTAGATAAGTAGATAAGTCGATAAGTCGATAAGTCGATAAGTCGATAAGTCGATAAGTCGATAAGTCGATAAGTCGATAATTGGATAATTGGATAATTGGATAATAGGATAATAGGATAATTGGATAATTGGATAATTGGATAAGTAGATAAGTAGATAAGTAGATAAGTAGATAAGTAGATAAGTAGATAAGTAGATAAGTAGATAAGTGGATAAGTGGATAAGTGGATAAGTGGATAAGTAGATAAGTAGATAAGTAGATAAGTAGATAAGTAGATAAGTAGATAAGTCGATAAGTCGATAAGTCGATAAGTCGATAAGTCGATAAGTCGATAAGTCGATAAGTCGATAAGTCGATAATAGGATAATTGGATAAGTAGATAAGTAGATAAGTAGATAAGTAGATAAGTAGATAAGTAGATAAGTAGATAAGTAGATAAGTAGATAAGTAGATAAGTAGATAAGTAGATAAGTAGATAAGTAGATAAGAAGATAAGTAGATAAGTAGATAAGTAGATAAGTAGATAAGTAGATAAGTAGATAAGTGGATAAGTGGATAAGTGGATAAGTGGATAAGTGGATAAGTGGATAAGTGGATAAGTGGATAAGTGGATAAGTAGATAAGTAGATAAGTAGATAAGTAGATAAGTAGATAAGTAGATAAGTAGATAAGTAGATAAGTAGATAAGTAGATAAGTAGATAAGTAGATAAGTAGATAAGTAGATAGGTAGATAAGTAGATAAGTAGATAAGTAGATAAGTAGATAAGTCGATAAGTAGATAAGTCGATAAGTCGATAAGTGGATAAGTGGATAAGTGGATAATTGGATAAGTGGATAAGTGGATAAGTAGATAAGTAGATAAGTAGATAAGTAGATAAGTAGATAAGTAGATAAGTAGATAAGTAGATAAGTAGATAAGTAGATAAGTAGATAAGTAGATAAGAAGATAAGTAGATAAGTAGATAAGTAGATAAGTAGATAAGTAGATAAGTGGATAAGTGGATAAGTGGATAAGTGGATAAGTTGATAAGTGGATAATTGGATAAGTGGATAAGTAGATAAGTAGATAAGTAGATAAGTAGATAAGTCGATAAGTAGATAAGTCGATAAGTCGATAAGTGGATAAGTGGATAAGTGGATAATTGGATAAGTGGATAAGTGGATAAGTAGATAAGTAGATAAGTAGATAAGTAGATAAGTAGATAAGTAGATAAGTAGATAAGTAGATAAGTAGATAAGTAGATAAGTAGATAAGTAGATAAGTAGATAAGTAGATAAGTAGATAAGTAGATAAGTAGATAAGTGGATAAGTGGATAAGTGGATAAGTGGATAAGTGGATAAGTGGATAAGTGGATAATTGGATAAGTGGATAAGTGGATAAGTAGATAAGTAGATAAGTAGATAAGTAGATAAGTAGATAAGTAGATAAGTAGATAAGTAGATAAGTAGATAAGTCGATAAGTCGATAAGTAGATAAGTAGATAAGTAGATAAGTAGATAAGTAGATAAGTAGATAAGTCGATAAGTCGATAAGTCGATAAGTCGATAAGTAGATAAGTAGATAAGTCGATAAGTAGATAAGTAGATAAGTAGATAAGTAGATAAGTAGATAAGTAGATAAGTAGATAAGTAGATAAGTAGATAAGTAGATAAGTAGATAAGTAGATAAGTAGATAAGTAGATAAGTAGATAAGTAGATAAGTAGATAAGTAGATAAGTAGATAAGTAGATAAGTAGATAAGTAGATAAGTAGATAAGTAGATAAGTGGATAAGTGGATAAGTGGATAAGTGGATAAGTGGATAAGTGGATAATTGGATAAGTGGATAAGTGGATAAGTAGATAAGTAGATAAGTAGATAAGTAGATAAGTAGATAAGTAGATAAGTAGATAAGTAGATAAGTAGATAAGTAGATAAGTAGATAAGTAGATAAGTAGATAAGTAGATAGGTAGATAAGTAGATAAGTAGATAAGTAGATAAGTAGATAAGTCGATAAGTAGATAAGTCGATAAGTCGATAAGTGGATAAGTGGATAAGTGGATAATTGGATAAGTGGATAAGTGGATAAGTAGATAAGTAGATAAGTAGATAAGTAGATAAGTAGATAAGTAGATAAGTAGATAAGTAGATAAGTAGATAAGTAGATAAGTAGATAAGTAGATAAGTAGATAAGTAGATAAGTAGATAAGTAGATAAGTAGATAAGTAGATAAGTAGATAAGTGGATAAGTGGATAAGTGGATAAGTGATAAGTGATAAGTGGATAAGTGGATAAGTGGATAAGTGGATAAGTAGATAAGTAGATAAGTAGATAAGTAGATAAGTAGATAAGTAGATAAGTAGATAAGTAGATAAGTAGATAAGTAGATAAGTAGATAAGTAGATAAGTAGATAAGTAGATAAGTAGATAAGTAGATAAGTAGATAAGTAGATAAGTAGATAAGTAGAAAAGTAGATAAGTAGATAAGTCGATAAGTCGATAAGTCGATAAGTCGATAAGTCGATAAGTCGATAAGTGGATAAGTGGATACTTGGATAATTGGATAATTGGATGATTGGATAATTGGATAAGTAGATAAGTAGATAAGTAGATAAGTAGATAAGTAGATAAGTAGATAAGTAGATAAGTAGATAAGTAGATAAGTAGATAAGTAGATAAGTCGATAAGTCGATAAGTCGATAAGTGGATAATTGGATAATTGGATAATTGGATAATTGGATAAGTAGATAAGTAGATAAGTAGATAAGTAGATAAGTAGATAAGTAGATAAGTAGATAAGTAGATAAGTAGATAAGTAGATAAGTAGATAAGTGGATAAGTGGATAATTGGATAAGTGGATAAGTGGATAAGTGGATAAGTAGATAAGTAGATAAGTAGATAAGTAGATAAGTAGATAAGTAGATAAGTAGATAAGTAGATAAGTAGATAAGTAGATAAGTAGATAAGTAGATAATTAGATAAGTAGATAAGTAGATAAGTAGATAAGTAGATAAGTAGATAAGTAGATAAGTAGATAAGTAGATAAGTAGATAAGTCGATAAGTCGATAAGTCGATAAGTCGATAATTGGATAATTGGATAATAGGATAATAGGATAATAGGATAATTGGATAATTGGATAATTGGATAAGTAGATAAGTAGATAAGTAGATAAGTAGATAAGTAGATAAGTAGATAAGTAGATAAGTAGATAAGTAGATAAGTAGATAAGTAGATAAGTAGATAAGTAGATAAGTAGATAAGTAGATAAGTAGATAAGTAGATAAGTAGATAAGTAGATAAGTCGATAAGTCGATAAGTCGATAAGTCGATAAGTGGATAAGTGGATAAGTGGATACTTGGATAATTGGATAAGTGGATAATTGGATAAGTAGATAAGTAGATAAGTAGATAAGTAGATAAGTAGATAAGTAGATAAGTAGATAAGTAGATAAGTAGATAAGTAGATAAGTAGATAAGTAGATAAGTAGATAAGTAGATAAGTCGATAAGTCGATAAGTCGATAAGTCGATAAGTCGATAAGTCGATAAGTCGATAAGTAGATAAGTAGATAAGTAGATAAGTAGATAAGTAGATAAGTAGATCAATAGATAAGTAGATAGGTAGATAGGTAGATAGGTAGATAGGTAGATAGGTAGATAAGTAGATAAGTAGATAAGTAGATAAGTAGATAAGTAGATAGGTAGATAAGTAGATAGGTAGATAGGTAGATAAGTAGATAGGTAGATAAGTAGATAAGTAGATAAGTAGATAAGTAGATAAGTAGATACGTAGATAAGTAGATAAGTAGATAATTAGATAAGTAGATAATTAGATAAGTAGATAAGTAGATAATTAGATAAGTAGATAAGTAGATAAGTAGATAAGTAGATAAGTAGATAAGTAGATAAGTAGATAAGTAGATAAGTAGATAAGTAGGTAAGTAGATAAGTAGATAAGTAGATAAGTAGATAAGTAGATAAGTACATAAGTAGATAAGTAGAAAAGTAGATAAGTAGATAAGTAGATAAGTAGAAAAGTAGATAAGTAGATAAGTAGATAAGTCGATAAGTGGATAAGTGGATAATTGGATACTTGGATAATTGGATAATTGGATAATTGGATAAGTAGATAAGTAGATAAGTAGATAAGTAGATAAGTAGATAAGTAGATAAGTAGATAAGTAGATAAGTAGATAAGTAGATAAGAAGATAAGTAGATAAGTAGATAAGTAGATAAGTAGATAAGTAGATAAGTAGATAAGTAGATAAGTAGATAAGTAGATAAGTAGATAAGTATTGTTGTGAATAGCAGTTTTATTTACAAAGGACTCTTTAACCTAACCTGCACACACCTATGGCCGCAGCCATCTTACCTTACTCCGACTCCAAGGTCTCTACAATGCCTGCCCCTACTCTTTTTGTTTCCTTCTACCCCCACTCCAACCAGCGCCCGGCCGGCGCTCCCCTATAAATTAAACCCCCGCTCAGCTCTCGTCGCCCAGTCTTGAGCTGTCTATTGTAGAAGCCAAAGCTACCAATAAACAGACTAAGCCTGCTTTCTTCGCCTCCTTTGTCAAAACCACCAGTCACAACACTGGTGGCAGCGGTTAAAAAGGATAAGAGAAAGTTCAGGTTGTGGATTGTGCCCTTTTAGCAAATCGCTTGCCCCCTTTTTCCGTGAGGGAGGAGGAGGCTAGGGATTTGTGCTTCGATTTGCGAGTGAGTGAGCTGTGATTTGTTTTGTGTTCTCTGTATTTAGCTTTAGATTGAGTGAGAGAGTTTGCGTTTTAACTGCGGCTGTGTCCCAGACCCGCCACAGTCGGTTGAGTGCGAGAAAACCTTTCTCTGCTGTGTCTTTAGACCTGCGAGATCGTGTTAGTGAAAGGAGTACCTTCCCTCATTGTGTCCTAGTACCTTTGAAGGTTGTGTGAGCGAAAGGACAGACCTTCCCTTGCTGTGTTTTTAACCTGCAAAGGCTGTGTTGTTTGTGTGTGTGTGTTAGTTGCTAGGTTACTGTTACTGTTTATTGTTGCTGACCCGCGACGGTCGTGTCCCTGACCAACCTCGCTGTGTCCTTTCTCCTGTGATTTCTCGTCTTTCTGACCCGCTAAGTCGTGTCCCTGACCCTCTTAGCCGTGTTCCTGACCCGCGTTGGTTGCGTCCTAGACCTGCCACGCCGTGTTTCTTTTAAGGGTTTCTTATCTGACCTGCTAAGTCGTGTCGCTGACCCTCCTAGCTGTGTTTGACCTGCGACAGTAGTGTCCTAGACCTACCTAGCTGTGTCCTGTTTCTCCTGTTCTATCCTGACCCGCGAAAATCGTGTCCTTGACCGACTACGCCGTGTCCCTCTTGACCAACGAAGGCCGTGTCTTTGACCAACCTCGTAGTGTCCCTCAAGGCCTGACCCGCACAGACGTGTCTCTGACCACCTGCGCCGTGTCCACCCACACGTACTCGACCGTGTCCCTGACCAGTAGAGTCGTGTCCTGCACCGAGCGCGCCCCGCACCGCTCAATGCAGACACCCACCGTGGAGGCCGAACACGTGTTCGGCGCGGTCCCGTCGGCAGAGTACGACTACTACTACTACGACGAAAAGTACGTCAACGACGTCACTTATCTCGTCCTCCCTCTCCTGCTCTCCAAGAAGCTGTGCCCTGCGAAAGTAGTCGACGATCCGTCTTTCCCGGACTCCCTGCTGTGCTACGTCGACATACTCCAGCGAGAGGTCCGCGTCTACTACAAGACAACCTTCCAGCTAGGCGCCGACTACAGCCTCACCGAGGAGCGCACTCCTGCCCGTGTTGTCCTCCTCGACCCTGCCCCGGAGGAAGACGAGCGGCTAAACCACACAACGCACGTCGTTCCCCAGCCCCAAAGCGCCCTTCGAGTCTTGGAAGACTTGGAAGAGCTGCGCAAGGAAGGGCCCGTCCTTAGCAGCTTCAACGGGAAACGCCGCCGCCGCCGTCGCAGCAGCCTTGAGTAACTAGCGAGCGCCACTAGACGCACACGCCGCCGTCGTCAACGCCGTCGTCAACGCCGTCGCCGCCGCCGTCACCACCGCCGCCGAGACCGCTGTCAAGATGTCAAGCGATCGTGGTCGCGACGCAGAAGGCCAGGACTTCGGCCAGCAATTCAACGACGAGATGTCGGAGCAGCAGGCCCGCCGCGGGCCCGGCCGTCCCCCGTCACGTCGAGGAGCCCGTCGAGGCCGTGGCCGAGGCCGCGCCCCGGGATGGTCAGTGAGACTGCAGCCACGTAACGAGACTGCACGTCGTCCCCGGACTCGATGCACAGTCCGCTGATGATGAACGCTCCGACACTGGAACAGATAGAGATTCCTATGCATCGGACCGTTCCCGCTCTCGCTCCCGCTCTCGCTCACGCTCCCGCTCTCCACACACCGAGGAGGACGGAGACAGAGAGCGACATCACGGGGCGGAAGAAGAGGGAGAACGAAGAGCATCAGAAAATGTGATGCGCTGCCGGCATTGTAATCAGGACAACCACACGTCTGATTACTGCAGGGAATACAGACACAGAGACAGAAGGCTAAGCTGGCGAGATGAAGAGCGCCACGCTTACCTTCAGGGGCGTGCCCGCTATCAAATGCCCGGGCACAGGGAGAATCTTGCGCCACAGCGAGACGAACGGCCCCATGTCAGCTTTGTACAGCAGCAGGTGAAAGTCCCACCGTTCGATGGCAGCACCTGTTACTCGCTGTACCAAATGCAGTTTGGGATCATAGCGGAGGATAATGGCTGGTCCCCGCAGCAGAAACGGACCCATCTTCTACGTGGCCTCACAGGAAAGGCCACCCAGGCGCTTGAAATCCTGACGAAACAGAAGAAAGAGATTACATTCGAAAATCTCGATACTACCCTGAAAAGGATGTTCACCATTAAGCTAACTAGAGGAGAGCTTAAGCGGCGTTTCGAACATCTGAAACAGGGAAGTGAAACCAGTGTGCGTGACTTCGCACTGGAAGTAGAGCAAGCTGGAAGAGCCTTTATGACGGCCGATGACGAGGAACACGTCCAGGAAGCAATGGTAGAAGTGTTCATTAAGGGACTGCATGATAAGAAGGCAGCCCTTGCACTCACCTACGCCACACCAGCCACCCTGGATAGCGCCGTGCATGAGTTGGAGCGACGACTTGATCTCCAGCTCGCCTTGGAGCCCCCACACAAGAAAGTGAGGACGCTCCAGGCAACAGAAGTTGGCAACCAAAATGTCACGGCCAAAGCGGAGGAAATGGTGTATGAGGATGAGCCCGATGATGAGACTTTCGCAGCTCTCGTCTCCGCCCTCAATACAGTAGCTGCTGCACCCAACTCTGACGCCAACACACAGACAGGCGGCAGAGGCAGCAGGGGCGGAAGAGGCAGCCGCGGCCAGAGAGGAGGTCGCGGAGGCAGAGGATCCTCTCGAGGGTCCTATAACAATAGTGACAGAAACAATCAGAGGAAAAATGACCTCCATTGCACATACTGTGGCAAAAATAATCACACTATTGATTATTGCTACAAAAGGAAAGAGAGAGAGGGAGAGAAGTCAGACATTGTCTGCTTTTACTGCAATAAAGCAGGACATAAGGCCGCTGAATGTCGAAGCAAGACGCGTGACATTGCCAATGGAACCTACCGCGGACGTGGCTCTCAAAATAATCAAGGTGGAAACCAGCACTGGTTTCCCGCTCCCAACATGCCCCCGGACATGTATCAAGCAGCCATGGCGTGGTACAGGATGGGGCATGAGAGAGACAACCAAGGCGATCAGAGGCAACCAAAGGCCTTGTTGCCTCCTCCCCAGCCTAACCCTTCATCATCTGCACAGAGCACTGGAAACATACCGTATGTGCCATCCTCGGGAAACTAGGGGCGGCCCCGGTCGTTAGGGCGATGACCGAGGCCCAGGAGGAGGGAGAGATAATTTCCCAAGTGACTCCACATCAGCCCCAGGAAAGACTGAAAAAGGATAAGGACGCATTAAAATCAAGAAAACAGAAGAGACAAGAGGCACGAGATAAGCCTTTCAAATGTGTCCCTGAGGCAGACTGTAGAGCCTGCAATATCAACAGAATGGCACCAATTTTAAAGTGCAGAATTGAAGGCAAAGAGACTTATTCAGTGGCGGATACAGGAGCCACTATAACAGTCTTCAAAAGGACTGGCAGAGATCTGCCTCAATCGAAAGCTAAGAATGAAAGGCGCAACATCACACACAGGAATACTGTTTGGCCCGGCAATGACAAGAATTACCATCAATGGTAAGGACTATAATTACCCAGTCTATGAGGCAGACATCGAAGAAAATCTCCTTGGATTTGACTTCATGGACAAATATGATGCAGTCATAAAAGTCAAAAATAAAGAAATTTATTTTGGAGACAATAAAGCCCCTTTTGAGATGGGCAACTCCAAGGAAAAGGGCAAGTTCGATAGCGGCAAGCTTTTCTATACTGTAAGAGCAGGAAAAGATCTGATATTGAAAGCCATTTGTGGAAAAGGAAATCAGTACCTTTTTGGAAACTGACTTTCAGGCTGATGAGTTGGAAAGGGTTTCCAACGTGTTTCTCGCAGAAGGCCAGACCAGAACTGACTCAGGAACTAGTGGTGCTCAAGTGCTGTCAACACCTGGGCAACTGCAGGGAAAGGGTCAGGAAGGTTGCACGCTCTCTGCGGAAACAGAAACAGATTTTGAGATTTTACGGTCCCTTGTAGGCGACCATTTTGAGGTTTTTGAGACCCCGACAGAGGGCAGAATTTTTGAGAAGTTGAAAACCGGTTCTTTATTGACTGATGATTTTTCTTTTGGAAGCCAGCCAATCCACAAAATGGAATTGAATGTCAGACTTGGACTGTTCTTGAATAGTAAAGGCACAGGCCCTATCGAAAATAAGCTAACCAAGTTGCCTGCTACTGTGATCATAGAAACGGGTGTGGTCCCATGCATATCGGGTCCTTTTACAGTTTCACTGACTAACTGCGGAGACAAATGTCTCAAAGTTCCCAAATACGCAATTTTAGGGGAAGTATATCTCCTTCACCCAATGGGAGACAACTATGAGATTCAAGAAGAATTTGCAGATGTAACTGAAACAGTTACCGTTAATTCTGTCTCAGCATTACCAGAGGCCCCACGACCAGTGGAACATGTAATTAAACCATTCCATGGGGTGGAGGTTGAGACAACTCCCTCTAAAGACCCCATACCTGAAGACACTCCTTTGCCAGAAGACTTGCAGAAAATGGTAGAGAGATGTCAAAATCTTACCATAGAGGAAAAGAAGATGGTTGAAGATGTAATCAGGAAAAACCATGATGTGTTTGCTCCTGATAATTTCTCCTTCGGAAAATGTCCATGGTTACAATTCCGAATTGACACTGGAGACCATCCTCCAATCAAGCATAATGCAAGGCCTGTTCCGCTGCATTATAGGCAAGAAGTGTACAACACGTTTGCCAAGTATATCAAAATGGGAGCAATCAAGCCTAGTCAATCAGCCTGGGCATCGCCAATCCTTTGTGTTAAAAAGAAAACAGGGGAAATAAGAGTCTGTATAGACTACAGAGGACTCAACTCAATAACAAGAGTTCCCGCAATGCCCATACCTAGAGTAGGAGAATTACTCCAACACATAAGTGGCAAGAAAATTTACCATAGTTTTGATCTGGCCCATGGTTATCATAACTTGGAAGTGCACCCAGACGACCAGCCCAAAACGGCCATTATTCTTCCAGACGACTTAGGCCTCCCACATCGGCAGTATGAGTATACTAGAATGGGATTTGGCCTCTCAGCAGCACCAGGAGCTTTCCAGTATGTGGCAGACAGACTCGTCACCCCAGCCAAACAGCCAGATGAAACCAATGATTTAGGCCCCACAGTAGTGGCTTACATTGACGATGTTTGCATAGCTGGAGAAACATTCCAGCAGATGCTCCAGAGGCTGCAAGCCTTCTTTAACAGAATAAGAGCGGGAGGATTCCTGCTAAAGGCCAAAAAGTGTGACCTTTTCCAAAAGGAAATTCCTTTCCTCGGTCACATTGTCTCCGAATCTGGAATAAGAACAGACGGAAGCAAAATAGAGAAAGTAGTACATTGGCCAGTTCCGGAAAACTTGAAGGAACTCAGGACCTGGTTAGGCATGGTCAATTACTATACTAAGTACATACCTCAAATGGCAACCATTGCCACCCCTCTCTATCATTTACTGAAGAAAGGGGTTGAGTATTACTGGAGTGAAGAGTGTGACCTCGCTTTCAAGAGAATTAAGGAACAGTTAACCACCGCTCCTATTCTGGGCTCTCCAGATCCTTCCAAAGGACCTTTCACTCTTACTACAGATTGTAGTCTCACCGGGATGGGAGCTGTGCTGACTCAAGAACAGGATGGCAAGGAAGTCACCATAGCCTACTGGTCCAAGGCACTCACTGCACCACAAAGAAATTATTGCACAACCCACAGGGAATTACTAGCCCTGGTGGAAGCAGTGAAAGCGTACGACTACTACCTTGCTGGAGCGCCTTTCATAGTCAAGTCTGACCACGCAGCCCTACAGTGGCTCAAGACGTTTAAAAATCCAACTGGCAAATTGGCCAGGTGGTTAGAGAGACTCGCTCCTTACAAGTTCCAAGTGGTCTATGAAAAAGGAACCAGGATTGGCCATGCTGATGCCCTCTCAAGAAGACCGGATCGACCCTGCAGTAAAGATTGCAGAAAATGCAATATATTAGAGGAGAGAGATGAAATTGCACAAATAAACCGTCTCTCGACTCTTTCAAATGGCAGTGATAAATTCACTATACTGCATACATACGGCTCGATTCTAGAAAGTCCGGAAGATTTGCCAATAGTCCACGCAGTAAGCCATGATGGAAAATTTGGCAAAGGGCTAGCCAGGCAACTGGAGCAAGAATTCCAACTCCGAGAGGACTTCTTGAAAGAAAAAGAAAGAGGATTCCCCGGCTATGTTGCTCTGCAAAGAGGAAACAGAATTATAGTGAATCTTATCACAAAATCAAGATATTTTCACAAACCAACTAGCACTGACATAGAGCAGGCTTTCCTCTTACTCCGAGACTGGCTGGAAGCCAACCACATATCAGAGTGGTGCCTGCCTGAACTTGGATGTGGCCTGGACCAACTGGAAAGCAGCCTCCTGCTCCAGATGCTGGTGAAGGTTTTCGGTCACACTGATATGACCCTAGTGATGTATCACTATGATCCTCCACAGGAATGTCTCTATGATATTGCAGCAGAAAAGACCTGTAACATAGAATGCGGACACTGTGAGCCGATTACAGACACAGAAGATATTACAGTGAATTGGACAAGGATTGTCCCAGACGGAGTCTCCACAGAGGACATGATAAAGGAACAAAGACTAGACCAGGATATAATGCCTATCCTCGTTGCTGTGGAAGAAGGCAAACGCCCTCACCTGAATGAAATAGTAGGCCTCAGCAGCAGGACAAGGTCATTATGGCATCAATTTAATTCTCTGTGCATGGACAACAAACTCCTCCACAGAAGGTTTGAGCATCCCAGTGGGCTACCTGAAAAGGAGAGACTCCAGTTAATACTACCAAGAAAATACGTGGACAGTACAATCAAACATTACCACTCACAACTTGGTGAAGTGAACCACTTCGGTGTCGCCAAAACCCTGGGACACTTGAACAGGTTTTTCTGGTGGCCTGGAATGAGCACTGATGTAGCAGCGAAAATTTCAAAGTGTGAAAAATGTCTGAAGTACAAAGGTCCAATTAAAAAGGGTAAAGCCCCTTTAAAAATCTTCCAGGATGGAGTGCTACATGGGCGCTGGCATGTAGACGTGTGCGACATGCCAGCCACGGCGGACGGGTACAGATATTTACTCGTAGCCATCGAAGCATTCTCCGGCTGGCCAGTAATGGTCCCGATGAAGAAACAGAATGCAGAAACTATCGCCAGGGCCCTCATCGAACATGTATTTTCGGTGTACGGCGCCCCGATCTCCATCCTCACGGACCAAGGTAGAGCGTTCGAATCAGAGCTCTTCAAGGAGATAATGGATCTCTACCAAATAAGGAAGCTGCGGACCTCAGGATATCACCCTTCTGCAAATGGAAAGGCAGAAAGATGGATTAGGACCTTAAAGAAGAATATCGCCATGCTGGTAGGCAAAGCGCAACACAGCTGGCCTGACTACGTACCATTTGTAGCACAGGCTTACCGCAGCCTCCCGCACTCCGCCCACAAATTCTCTCCGTACGAGGTCCTCTTCGGCGCCCCCATGCGGACGCCTTCCACCCTCACGCAGGGCATTCCCCCGTACTCAAGGCCGCTGGAGAGTTACCCGTACGAGGTCAGAGAAGCGCTCGCCCAAATCCACGACACCGTCAGAATGATGAATAGCCAAGCTGCAACAAAAATGAAGGAATATTATGATCGGACAGC
Organism: Frankliniella fusca; assembly: GCA_029379305.1. Classification (NCBI taxonomy): domain Eukaryota; kingdom Metazoa; phylum Arthropoda; class Insecta; order Thysanoptera; family Thripidae; genus Frankliniella; species Frankliniella fusca. Next base: position 982,629 of record JAHWGI010001023.1, on the reverse strand, counting down.
AATGGTCCAGCCTTTCGTGGTAGGGGATAAAGTCCTTCTCTACCGAAAAGCACGAAAATCGGGAGAATCTCTCAAATTGAAGGCGTTGTGGGAAGGACCGTTCAAAATTGTCAGCATACTGAACGACTGCAATGCGAGAATAGAGCGGGACGACCCGCCGAGGGAGAGGCTCATTGTGCACATGGACCGCCTCGCCCCATACCCGAAAACCGAAGACTCGCAAGGAGCCTGGCTTAACTTTCTAGATTTAGCATAGCTCTTGCACAAGGAGAAGGACCCCGTCATCAAGGAGGATGCCTCGAGCAGGCCAGCAAGGGCCTGGAGAAGTACCTCCGACAACGTCGCTACTCGGGTTGCGGGTACGCTCAGCGCGGCATTGTTGAGGGGCCTTCCCCTCGAGGGCGGTATGGCATCGGCGCGCCGCCGCGCCCCGCGAGCATTGTTGTCGTGCACCTGCGCCGCGCCGCGCGCACCCCGCGGCCGACGGCTTGCCCCCTCCAGGATGCACCCCCACCCTCTCCAGGACGCGGCCGAGCCAACGAAGGGAAGCTCAACAACCACGCCGTCAGTCTGCGTTCAGCTACCGACCCGTCGTCTCGAACCTTACTTGCCCTCGTGCGCTCCAGTTTACGTGTTCAGTGTTTAGTTGTGATATCGCTATGCCGATCCCTAGGGAGAAGGTAGCAGAAGTAGTGGGTGAAATCCGCCTGAAGCGACTACGTCAACGCTATCAGGAATTGTCTGGCAGCCCCGCCCCGGAAAACCTGACTGTGGGCGACCTGGATCGCCTCATCCTCAGCACCATGGTGGTCCAACCAGAGCGCCCGAGCACACCGTGCATCGAACTCCATCCCGAGGAAGAGTTTGATGAAGCTGCTCTTCTCGCTTCTCCACCTCACACGGCGGCGACACCGGCCTTCATCGCCGACCTCGCTCCAGCACCAGGCGATGCTCTCGCCACCAAGAAACCGGCCAGAATCACCCCGCCTATCCTGCCCGGCGCCAGCCCCACGGACAGGAGCCCAAGACCCCAGAAAGTAAGGACAGCGCGACGCCGTGACATCCCGGACCTGTCTGCTACCGCACGACACCGGCCTTACAAGGACACGAAGGCTAAAAACCGCATTCGACCTCCGATTGTCCTGAAAATCAAGAAGGCGGATTATACCAAGGCCGAAAAACCCAGCAGAGACTGTGCTCCCCGACTGCCCTGCATCAAGGAGTGGCAGATTCCCAAGAGGAAAGACGCTGATCGCCGAGATTCAGTCGCCTTTGCCACACCCCTCGTAGAGCCAGCTGCGAAACCATTACCTGCACACCCCAAGAATCATCAAAACAGGCGCCGCAGGAGCAGAACTCAGCACTCCCGGCCCTCAACCCCTCCTGCTCCAATAATGGATGACCTAGTGGTGACCATAACATCGGACACCACCAGAAGTGTCACTGTAGAGGAGGCCCCCGTCTCTCCTCCTATGCTGCACCTGCCAGACGAACCATGTGACGGCTTGGAGGATTTGTTTGGCGACCTGGAGCTGGGCTCAGCGCTGAATCCCATGGCAGCCGAATTCAGGCCTTTAACTCTCCAGCCAACGGCCCCTGCGGCCGCCCAGCAAGCCACCCCCTCGGCGCCTCAGCTGGCCGCCCCCGAGGCCGCTCAACCCACCCGGTATGCCACCACCGAGGCCGCTCAGCCCGCCCAACACGCCGCCCCCGAGGTTGCTCAACCCATTCATCCTGCCGCCCCCAGCCTCAGTGTCCCGGCTTACTATACTGCTGGGTACACGGGACCGCAGCAGCTGCAATCTCCACCCCCGGCCAGGCCCTTCCCTGGAAAGGCCCCTGGGAAGAACCAGAGGTGTCCTCGCTGCCGAGGTCGCAACCATGACTTCACCACCTGCAGTAGACCTTCAAAAGCCTTTCTGCAACAGACCGAAAAGCTGTTAGGCTTCTCAGTCGCCCAGAGGCAGCAGAAGAAGAATGCCAAAGTCCCCAACATCACCGAACTACTCCAGTTGATCCAGAGTGTGGCACCCCCACCAATGGTGTGATGAACTGATTTTGGTGCCTAATTGTTTTGCTTTGTTTATTAACTGTTTCCTAGCTTTTCTAATTTTGTACTTCCTATTCCTTTTTATTTTACTACTGGCAAACAACTTAAATAACTTAAATTTAAAATTTGACTCTATATTCACTCCTACTTTGATTTTATCTTAAATTTCTTTTCTCACTGCTTTGATTTAATCTTCAGTTTCTTTTAGTCACTGTAAATATCTTGTATGTTATAAATTTGAATAATTAGACTTGATTTTGAAAAACGTAACTACCAATCTCCCTTGTCTCTCCTCAAATCAACACTATCACTGTTAAAACCTAAAATCCATGCCAACTGAACTGTGTCATTACCTGTTCTACTTGAGCTTCGAAAGTCTTAAATGTGTCCTTGACCTCTAAGACTACACAAACAAAGAAAACGCAACTGGTGTGTCCTCGACCTCTAGTTCGCTAGGCAAAATTTTACGATTTCACTGTAATGTGCTGAAAACCTCTACAGATGAGTCAAACACTAACACGCAAAAATGATTCATCATCGGTGTGTATCAGAACCTCTGATGATAAATCATTAGACGGATCGGCCAAGTGTGTCTCTGACCTCTTTTGACTTCGTCAAAATAGGAGAGACAAGGTGAACTTAAAAATTTGAGAAACTAACTTTTAAAATTCTAAAACTTTTTCTTTAACGGATTCGCCTCTCAACTTTGGGAGAGAGTGATTCTAGTAACAATTCAATTAACAAATCTTAATAAGGAGAGAAACTAACTAAAGTTAAAAAAATACTTACCTCAATGGCTCAGTGTTAAAATCCTCTCAGCTCCTTGGCAGCAATTCAAGTCATTCCAATCCTCTTAAAATTCTTCAGTTCAGTAATGCCAGATAACCTAAACAAATAAGTAAAACTAAATTAATTAAATGAAGTTAAACTCAGAAAATTCAATCTTAAAGGCTAGACTTATCCGCTTACCTTTTAAATCTTGCTATCCGAAATCCAAAGCAACTCTAACCTTTCTTGGCCAAGTTGAAAGTCCGGACCGTAACGGCTCCTAAGTTAAACTTGCTAGTCGCTTTCCAATCTAAAGGAAATTTCAAAGGCGTCAGACTAATTATTTCTACTCGCCAGAATAAAAACTAAAGTCTTACCTTTAAAAATTAAATCCTCAGTACGTCTCTTGCATTCTCAGGCCGGCTATCCCGCCAAATTCTGTTACGGGCAGTCTGGACCGCTGACGTCACACAGCTGCCATTACAACTAGTGCTTATTGGCAGTCGGTCTCCAATGTTTACAAGCAAGATGTACTGGATGTCAACAAATGTTAAAGTAGTACCTTGAGCCATAAAAATCCTCTATGTGACAAGTACAGTTTTAGTTTTGACATAAATTGAATACTTCCTTAGTTTCTTCTTGAATAACTCTTGTCAGTTGCTTTGGATAAAGGCACTCGTAGCTTTGGTAGAACCCTAACCTCTAGCCTGGTAAGAAGAAAACCTTTTGGAAATGCTGAATCTGCATACTGAAGACAACAACGCAGATCTCGACCAACTCGACTAGAAGGACTACCAGCGAACGAACATCAACGCAGATTTCAAGTGGACAGGACCGCCAAATCAAAGTTACGTATGGTAAAATGTCAACTTAGTTAAGATACTTAGGAACGAGATGGTGTCTTAGATAGGTTTAGACAGTGGTAGGATGACACCAAGGCAACCTTAATTCGAAAGAATTAAAGGTAGTTGTAGGACAATTAATCTGTGCAAAGCTTTTGTCTGTTTCTTATGTTACAGCCCAGCATCCACTAACCCTTTGTGATCGAGTCCCTCAAGTGGCTAACAACGGCATGTGTCAGTCCCTACTGCAGAGGGCATCTGCTAGTTTCCCCTTGACACGACGTAGTGAATGGACCTCGATCTACCCTTTTTTTTTTAATTTTTGTTTAAAACCTGCGTTCCTGTGACCTCTGGTCTGACAAACCGAGATCAACACACGTGTGTATGGGCGTTTGGTTCTTACAGGACATCATGCGAAGAACCAAGACAACTCATCAATTTAATTTAAGATTTTCCTTCTAACTTTTTGTTCACGAATTAATTCTTTCATCGAAAAGTTTGTATAACTTCACTCAGATCTAACGTCACTCATTGCATTTGTTAAAGTTCTTTAAGCGGGCTATTTGAGACTTTTCTAAGGAGGGAGTGGTGTTGTGAATAGCAGTTTTATTTACAAAGGACTCTTTAACCTAACCTGCACACACCTATGGCCGCAGCCATCTTACCTTACTCCGACTCCAAGGTCTCTACAATGCCTGCCCCTACTCTTTTTGTTTCCTTCTACCCCCACTCCAACCAGCGCCCGGCCGGCGCTCCCCTATAAATTAAACCCCCGCTCAGCTCTCGTCGCCCAGTCTTGAGCTGTCTATTGTAGAAGCCAAAGCTACCAATAAACAGACTAAGCCTGCTTTCTTCGCCTCCTTTGTCAAAACCACCAGTCACAACAGTATATAAGTAGATAAGTATATAAGTAGATAAGTAGATAAGTAGAAAAGTAGATAAGTAGATAAGTCGATAAGTCGATAAGTCGATAAGTCGATAAGTCGATAAGTGGATTTAGATAGATTTAGATAGATAATTGGATAATTGGATAATTGGATAATTGGATAATTGAATAATTAGATAATTAGATAAGTAGATAAGTAGATAAGTAGATAATTAGATAATTAGATAATTAGATAAGTAGATAAGTAGATAAGTAGATAAGTAGATAAGTAGATAATTAGATAAGTAGATAAGTAGATAAGTAGATAAGTAGATAAGTAGATAAGTAGATAAGTAGATAAGTAGATAAGTAGATAAGTAGATAAGTAGATAAGTAGATAATTAGATAAGTAGATAATTAGATAATTAAATAATTAGATAATTAGTTAAGTAGATAAGTAGATAAGTAGATAAGTAGAGAAGTAGATAATTAGATAGTTAGATAAGTAGATAAGTAGATTCGTAGATAAGTAGATAAGTAGATAAGTAGTAGATAAGTAGATACGTAGATACGTTGATAAGTAGATAAGTAGATAATTAGATAATTAGATAAGTAGATAATTAGATAAGTAGATAAGTAGATAATTAGATAAGTAGATAAGAAGTTAAGTAGATAAGTAGATAAGTAGATAAGTAGATAAGTAGATAAGTAGATAAGTAGATAAGTAGGTAAGTAGATAAGTAGATAAGTAGATAAGTAGATAAGTAGATAAGTAGATAAGTAGATAATTAGATAATTAGATAAGTAGATAAGTAGATAAGTAGATAAGTAGATAATTAGATAATTAGATAAGTAGATAAGTAGATAAGTAGATAAGTAGATAAGTAGATAAGTAGATAAGTAGGTAAGTAGGTAAGTAGATAAGTAGATAAGTAGATAAGTAGATAAGTAGATAAGTAGATAATTGGATAATTGGATAATTGCCCGCCATAGACCGCGCGAACTACGCGGTGCCACTAAGTCGTGGGACCTCCTTCCTTATAGCCCGAACTCAGTTTTCACACCCCTTTCCGCGTCCTGATAAGCCGGCCAGCTGGCCAGCTTAGCTTCTTACTTTTCGGGGAACGGCGGCCTAGCCTCTGGTCGGCGTTTTACCTGCTGCCATCGGGCCGCACAGGTTTCAGCAATAGGACCACTGAAAATGTACTAGTCACATTTCTCGCCCGTAATGAGCGGAGCTTTTTTTAATCGCTCTGTAAAAGTGGCTTTCGCTAAAGCGACTCAAATGAAGCCTTTCCTGGAATTTTTAAATCGCTGCAGAAGAGTGACGTTTAATGATTTGACTCAAAAAGAATCATCAAAGTGACTCTAATAGAGCGATATTCATCCATTTTGCTCTCCCAGGAGCATGAAAATTTGATACAGAAAAGTCGCTCTCCCAAGATCGAAAAAGGCGACTCCTCCATTTTCAGTGACGTGCTGTTCAACTGTTAAACAGTAGCAATTGTTCAGTTCTCAATCACGAATCTGCAAGTGTTTTCACAATTACCTTACACGTGTGGCAGCCATGAAATTAAAATTGTGCAACTCCCCAAGCAAACCCACCTAACCGACTGCGCTTAAGTAAGGGTTCCTAGATTTCAACACAACTACATGAGCAGCATAAGTCCACCCACACATAAAACGCTCATAATTGGCTTAAAACACTAGAGGCAATATCAATGCTTTCGTTCCTTTAATTGAGGGCAGCGATGATCACCTTATTGCGGGCTTATGTCAGGGCTGGGCATGAGGAGGCCAGCAGCGAGGGGTTTTTAGGCCCCCGTTAGGGGTGCCTATTGCTCACGCCCGTGAGTTTTTTTTATTATTTATTCTTGACGATGGCCCCTTATGGCCGCAGCCAATCCTATGGTGCCAATCAGGGTTGGGAACGTTACTTTCAAAAGTAACGGCGTTAGTGCGTTAACGTTATCGTTAGGTAACGATAACGATAACGCGTTACATTTTGGTCGGCTGGTAACGGGTAACGAAACGCGTTACTCAACCTCTGTAACGATAAACGCCGTTACCGCTACTTTTGATCGGGAGCTTCTTAACAAGCGCCTTTAAGACAAGTCTCCTCTCAGCTCTCAGAGCCGGCCCGCCCTACTTAATTCATAGATTACAGTAAAATTCTACATACCACTATAAGAACGCGTCTTACTTGTTCTCCTCATAATTATGTACTTTCTAGTTTTTTTTTACAGTTTTAGAGGCCACTTAAACTGAAAGTAACGATAACGCCGTTACAAAGTAACGGTAACGATAGCGCTTTAGTTTTGGAAAGGCCAGTAACGATAACGTTAACGCGTTACTTTGGATCGGGATAACGACAACGATAGCGCGTTACTATTTAAAATAAAACCGTCAGAACATTAGAGGCCTCCGCCCCGCCTCGCCCCCGCGGCGCGTGCGTACGTCGCGGCTCTCCGCCGCATTACCATAGAAAGGCGCCGCCTTGGCTCGCGCGCCAGGCCGTGCCGGGCGTGTGTGCGACGCGGTGCGGCCGCCGTCCTTCGGCAGGGCGGCCAGGCCGGGCCGGGCCGGGCCGGGCCGGACACCGGATCGGACCGGACCAAGAGGACCAGGCCGCAGGCTGTACGATGATTCTGAAGATCATTCTCGCGCCTCCGTCCTTCACACTAAATCCTTAGGCATTTTGTTGTGCATAAACATGCAGGATTTTAAGCAACCAAAAGAATATGCGCAATTTCATGCATAACTACGTACAATTTGTGCATAGTTATGCACAATTTGTACATAGTTATGCACAATTTGTACATAGTTATGCACGATTTGTACATAATTATGCATAAAAAATGTGTGTTTAAAATCCTGCATGTTTATGCACAACAAAATGCATAAGGGTTTAGTGTGTTGTCGCACTCAAGCAGTCCTCCCATGGCACTGCCACGGGAGGGACAAGGGCGGAGGTATACGAGAGCTATCCTCGGCTATCCTCAGCTGAATTCGACATGTGCAGCGGAATCTTCGGCACGTGCAGGCGCTCGTGCACACGTACACGCACAACCTTCTCCGAGGGGGGCTCCCCCGTGTGTACTCGTAGTACTTCTCCGTGGCGTACAGAACTGTGGCACGCGACGTCTCCTACAGCCGACTTAGTATTATTCCGAAGAGCGCTCTCCTCATTCTGTCTATATCGCACATTTACGGCGCGGACTATGAGTTCGAGAGAGACAGGGCGAGAAAAGTGCTCTTCGGAATAAGTCGGCAGCTGACCCGATATGTCATGAGCCGCCCGCAGCGGGGGCTTTTACATCCTAGTCTGCTTCAGTCCGCCCGCGCGCGAACCCCGCTGTCCCAGTTGGGTGATTCCGCAAACAGTAGCTGCGTATCTCTGCCCTTGTCGCACTCATAGGGCTAGGCCATGCGGAGGAAGAAATTGAAATTGAAATTGTTTTATTGGGGCCTATGCAAAAGGACTATAAAAATCCCGCTGACACATAGGCCCAGAGAGAATTTGAATTTGAATTTGAATTGTGTTTATTGGGTCTAATGTTACAAGGACTATAAAGTCCCACTACAAACACCGACCCGCTCTCTAGAACAGGTTGAATTTTTTAAACTTTGCAAGATATATAACAGTATAAAAAATATAAATTTACATTAGTATCACAGCACAAGGCATTTTTTGTACATCAGATTACGAAAAGATGTCACTGAAAGTTGCATGTAATTATACAGTTCAAAGTCATTCCATATTTTAATAGCTTGTATCGTAAAGGATTTGTGGAATTTTTCCATTCTATGTTGGGGCATATGCAGCATTAAGGCATTCGATCTTGTAGACCTAGTACTGACAGCAGATACAAATTGAAACTGATCATACAAATATGCAGGTGTTTTAGTGGTAATAATTTTCCATATCAACACAGCAATGGCAAGTAGGCGCCTTTCAGCTATTTTCAGGATGTTAAGATTGCAGTATAATGGAGTAACATGATGGTATTTGTTCACTCCTGTAATAAATCTGATACAGGCATTCTGCATTTTTTGGAGTTTACTACCATTTCCAGATGATATATCAGTTAGTAGGACTGATCCATAGTCAAAATGAGGAAAAATGAGAGTAGATACAAGAAGCTGCCTAATCTTAGGTGGAATAAATGAAAAGTTACGCCGCAGCTGAGCAAGTGTGGCAAAAACTTTTTTTGGTACTGAAATGCAATGATCTGTCCAACTTAAAGTGCTATCCATTATAATACCTAAATTATTAACAGCTTGAGTAAAATATATTTCACAGCCATTTACAATGAGTTGCATTCTCTGCACTTCTTCAAGTTTGGTCAGATATCTCTGAGTCCCAATTATTATAGCTTGGGTCTTTGAAATATTAAGCAATAGGTTATGCATAGTACAATAATCAATAACACTTACAATATCATTAGCCATCATCGAACATTTTTCGTAGTAATTATCAAGGGAGAATAGAAGATAAAGCTGTAAATCGTCAGCAAACATATGATATGAACACTCCTTAATGACTAAAGGGAGATCAAAAAGATATATAATAAATAACAATGGTCCCAGAACGCTACCCTGTGGTACTCCAGTTGCAACATTTATCCAGTCTGAGAAAAGAACATCTGAGATGTACACTCTATGAGAACGTCCTGATAAATAAGATTTAAACCACTCTACAGTGCTATCGGAGAATCCAAGGAATTTCAACTTGGTTAGCAATAGGTCATGATGCACACAGTCAAAAGCTTTGCTTAGATCAAGCAGTACCATAAGTCTTTTATCCATTGAGGCTCTCAAGTCATCAGTAACTTTGAGCAAAGCCGTGAAAAAGCGGGCTGGGGTTTCAGTAGAGTCCGCCTGCACAGCCCCCGTCAATTTAGGGCGAATTTCATTTTGGACCAAAATCCCTAAAAATGCAATAGCCTTTGGAATTTGACGAAAAATCGAAAGTCTCAGATCACGCCCAGATTCCCCAGATTTGCCTCTAGATACCAACTTTATTTGCAAATCTTAACGGCACAGTTTGTGTTTAATGGCAAAATTTTTATGAGCTGCAATGAGGCATGTGATACCATATTCTGAATCAGGAAAAAAAGTTCTATTCATAGAGATGTAGCTCATGCCCATGAGATGCTTGGTAAAAGAGTTAGACCTGCAACAAAGCATTTAACAACTTTTCTCCGCTAACTTTCCTACTATTTGTGCCAAAGTGCTTATATTCGTTCTGTAGGGTCTTTTAGTGACCCTGAACAAGAAACTTGCGTAAAATCCTCATCCTATTGTCATGAGGTGGAATAACTTGCTAAAAAACATAGTTTTTAAGAAAAAAATGAAAAATTACCAAACTTTGAAGTTCTACAGCTTCCAAACGGTTCGTCCTAAAAATCTGGGCGGGTGCTCATTAAATTCAGCGGGTCTTTTTCCATCGGAATATACTATAATATACAACAAAAATTATCATTTTCCCGTTTTCCCCCAAAAAATTGCATTTTTTTGAAAATTTTGAGACATTTTAGGCAATATCACGAAAACTAGGTGTCGTAGAGCAATTCCGAGGTCATATTCTCGTTTCTTATGAAATTCTCCCCCAGAATATCACCAGGATACCGACCTAGGATGAAAAGTGCGGCCGTAATCCAAAATACCCAAAATGTCTGCAAAAACGACCAAAATCAACAAAGTTGCCCATAACTCCCAAACAATTTGCCCAAACCAAATATGGTGTTCTTAGTTTTAAGAAGTAAGGTATCCACAAAAAAAAATATCATCCAGATCGGAGATGGTGATGTACAATCCTGGTCTTTCTTAAATAAATTTACTCCCGAGCTTTTTAGACCAAGGAGCTACAAAAAATATTTCAGGTCGATAACTCAACTCGTTTTCGAGTTATCGTGCGAACAGACACACAGACGGACATTGAACTTTTTTAGCACTCTAGGAGCGTAATAATAGGCTTCGCTATCGCTCAGCCAATTAACTTTAAAGTGCCAGAACTCCGCATTCAAGATCAGCTTTAAGTGTGAATTCTTCTTCGTATGGTGGTAAATTGTGCTATTTTTTCACTCGTAGGCCCCAAAGCATTATTTGAACGGCGCGCGAGCTTACGAGCGCCGCATAGTCCCTGTGGGGACGTGGCAAGCCTCCTCCTCGCCGGCCACTGATTTTTATCTCGAGCCGGGCTGGGCTGACTGTACCCACGCCCACCCTGCGCCCTCCCCATGCAGCCGGACCGGCCGGCCGGCTGGCGAGTCTTTCTCAACGGTCTGAACGCCAGTCCGAGCGGAGCCACCAGACCGGTCGGGTCCTCGTCCCCACCACCACCATGTCGAGCATCCACGCGGACCTGCCCCATCTTTTCGAGCTCGACTCGCCAATTGCGTCGGCGGCCCAGGCCGGCCCGGGCGTCGCCATCCACGTCACCGAGGATGTGTTCGGCACGGTGGGATCGACACCCGTGCAGCGCTTCACCCTGAGCAACGCCAAGGTCACGGTGCAGGTCATATCCTTGGGCGCCATCATCTCGGCGATCCACGTTCCGGACAAGGACGGCAGGGACGAGGACGTGATGCTCGGTTACGACTCGCCGGACGGTGAGTTTGTCTGCGTCGCGGCGGAACTGATGGCAGTATGGCACATTTACTCAGTTGCTGAACCTCGCTCAAATCACGACATAGTAACGGAAGGAGCTGCCAGGTGCCAGGCCAGCGCGGCCGCTCTGTCACGGTCCGCTGGGGGCCCGCGGGCCCGGCCAGCACGTGAGCCCGGAGAGGCACGCTTGTTCTCACCTTGACGAGGAGTGCAACATCATGTCCAGGAGAGCTCGCGCCGCGCTGCCGGCTGCCGGCCCGCTTCAAGGCCGACAGAATCTATACTGTCCCGTGCCGAGGGGTCGCCAACTCGCCTGAGCCGTGTATGGACTATTATATATTATGGATATTATGGACATTATGAATATTATGGATATTATGGGTATTATGGATATTATGAAGTATTATACGGTATTATGGGTATTATTAAGTATTATACGGTATTATGGAGGTATTATGAGGTATTATGGTGGTATTTTGAAGTATTATGGCGTCATAATGAGGTTTTAAGGTAATATTATAACGTCCTATGATGGTTTTATGAATGTAATGGGGGAATTATAGACCATAATACACGTTTAATAAAAGCTTGCACAATTATTTTAAAATTTGCTATTTATGTCTCCGAAATAAGCTCAGATTCACTCAAAGGCTGCTTAAGATGTTTACTTAGGAGAGTAATGGCGATAGGCAGGCAGCTCGCAGTGCATTTGTACCGGAAGGGTGGCTACGACCTCCTCTTTGCTGCACTCTGTCCTCCCCGGTGCAAAACTCGACATCCGCTCGACGACGTTCGGCTTTCGGGTACACAGATTCGGTAACCACGCGCGTAGTATAGTGTGTGTTGCGAGAGCCGTCGGCATAGTGAGGACGTACGTCGACATCAATGTTATGTTAAAGACAGCTTAGGTGTTGTCCTCACATGCGTTTATTGTAGAGCACCGTTCACAGCGTTGTGAGCTTTGACACAAACGAATAATTTAAGCTTAGAAGGTTCTCTTGAAACCGAATAATATATTGCTTTTGTCGGTTATGTTCGTTTCTACTACAAACAGCGGGAAACAGTTTTGGTTTCAAAATCGTTTCTACCAATCATACGTAAAACGAAAATTTATCGATTTCTAGGAATGTTCCCTACTTTAATTTCATAAAGCCCTTTTCTTCGATAAATTGGTGGATAGTGGGGGATCCCGGACCAGCCCAGAACGCCCAAAACAATGCAGAATGCCGGTAAGTTTGAAACATTTAAGGTAGGTTGCGCTGAAGTCGGATGGTGACAGGGTCATGGATGAGGGAGAGGGCGGGGGGAGGTGCGGGAGTTCTTCCCGAGAGACGGGAGTCCTTCCCATCCCTACCTCTCCGTACCTCTGAGGAAGAGTTGGGAAGAGGTTGCCTAATTGGGAGGGATGAAACGGGCGACACTCCAGGCAACCTGCAACCACTATTCGCACACACTCAAGGCATCCTGCTCGCACCAAGTGCAGTGGAGGTATGCGAGGATGCGTTAGGACGCGCTGCACGTTTAGAGGCCAAATAGGTTTAGTAGGAAAAAGTTAGGATTATTCTTCTTTTTAATGAGATATTATGAAGTATTATGAAGTATTATGAAGTATTATGAAGTATTATGAAGTATTATGAAGTATTATGAAGTATTATGAAGTATTATGAAGTATTATGAAGTATTATGAAGTATTATGAAGTATTATGTAGTATTATGAATTATTATGAAGTATTATAAGGTATTATGGGGAGTATTATGTGGTATATATATATATATATAGGGTTAGGTAATATGTGGTATATATATATATAGGGTTAGGTAACAACAGAGAACAATCTTGTTGTAATTTTTTATTTTTGCGACAAATAGAAATGAAAATGTAACGTGTTCTGTATTGAATTTCACTTATTATATCATCCAATGTCATTATTTGCCTTTAGAATGGAATCTATTCTTATGGGGATACATTTAAGTGATTTTAATGACATACTTACCTCGTGGAGTTCACCGTGTCCCAGAAGAGCCAAATTCTAGGGGCTTAATACCTAAAATATTAAAGCGAAGAGACTAAAACCCTCAGGCCCGAAATAAAAAATTGTCTATGCTATTCTACCCATCATAAGCTTAAAAAAAAAATGACCTGGAATTTTTTGAGGACGATGTATTTTTGCTAAAGTTACATTTATATAAGTTTTACGGAAGTTTACTTAATAAGTTTCTCAAAAATTTTCCACAATACAATCTTCACATAGCTCATTAGATTCACCATAAAAAACTGAGTTTGAAACACCCAGACCAAGGCATGTTAAGTATTTCTTATAGGCTGTAAAAAATCATTTACTTATTTTCAGACACCAAATTTGGAACTGTTATTTCTCCTAAACAATTTTTTTTTAAAAAAAAAAAAATGTTAACGCTAACGTGGAAGCAGATGACTTAAACTTTTCTCTTTGAACTAGCGTTTAGCGCGGGGCGTTTTGCGCGGGGCTTAGAGCGCAGGGCGTAGAGCGCAGGGCGTAGAGCGCAGGGCGTAGAGCGCGAGGCGTAGAGCGCGAGGCGTTGAGCGCGGGGCGTTGAGCGCGGGGCGTTGAGCGCGGGGCGTAGAGCGCGGGGCGTTGAGCGCGGGGCGTAGAGCGCGGGGCGTTGAGCGCGGGGACAGCAGGTGCCGGCAAATACAGTAATATGTCGTATAAATGTAGATTACTATTACTTATAACCTCTACATTAGTACAATGTGAACAATTAATAATAAAAATGTGAGCAGGTTAAATGGTTCATGGCAAGTGGTAACAACGCATGTTGAAAATACACTGGTGTGCAAAATTAGCGGTCCACTTTTTTCTCCGCTCATAAATTTTTTAAAAAATAGGGCTAGGAACTTGAAATTTGGAGGAGAGGTGGTCCAAAGTGTTGTTGAAGCGTCCCTAAAGTCGCAACAATCAAATCCACCCCCTTCATTTTTTTTTCCACCCCTCGCGTAAGACCCTGTCAATTTTTGACACTTTCGCCGGGGCAAAAGTGTCCTTCCAGGTGTCGCAGAGGTTTGAAATTCACATGGCCGACTCAGTTTTGGCTCCTCTTTCGATTGATACCGGAGCCACCCCCGTCGGACGAACCGTTCCGGAGCCACAAAAAAAACCACCCCTAAGTAGGGGTGATTTTTTCAGATTTTTTTCCACTGTTCTGCGCGGTAGCAGGAGGTCCCCTGGACACGACAAAAGTGTCCCCATGTCCGTCGCACCCCCCAGGGGGTGTCCAGCCCCGAAACACTGACACCCCAAATCTTGATTTTTCACTAAAATCACCAAAAATGACCAAAAAAGGGTCAAAAATCACGTTGCACAATTGATTTCAGCCGTCTGGATCGACACCCGGAGTGACAAACTGCAGACCAGACGGTAAAGCCGTTTTCGTGGGGGTTGCAACCCCTAACTTTCCAACCCCCAGCGCAGGGGATGGAGGGGCGGAGGCGGGTCGCCGCGGTCACGGTACGATGTGTGAGCCCCTCAGGCACCTCCACACCAATTTTGAAGTGATTCGGTCCATTCGTTACCTTCCAGGATCAAAAAAATGCAAAATCGTGTAAATTTCAACCCCTAAGTTTGCACCCCTTTTTCTCCTTAGCCAGGAGGGGCACAACATCCGCTCAGGTGCGCGAAGGAGCGCACATTCAACCTTTACCAGGGTGCAAACGCGCTAACCCCTGCAATCATCGTGTCGGCCGCGAGAGCCATGCGAAAGAGCAGTGTTCTTTCCCTTTTCATTGTTGAATCGTTGCTGTGGTTTCACATGAGTGCCATGAAGTGCCCTGGCGGCCTCATTGGTGACCTCTCAGAGGCCTCCTGTCTTTTTTGAGACTGTCGTGGTTGCGTACGTTCGTTTTGTTAAGTTTTCAGACTGCTCTTGATGTTTTTTGAGATCGACTTTGCTTCGATGGCACATCCAAACTCACGAGCACACCGACCCCGGTCATTTTGTCTGCTCACTCGCGTGGCTCTCGCGGCCGACACGATGATCGCAGGGGTTTGCGCGTTTGCACCCTGGTAAAGGTTGAATGTGCGCTCCTTCGCGCACCTGAGCGGATGTTGTGCCCCTCCTGGCTGAGGAGAAAAAGGGGTGCAAACTTAGGGGTTGAAATTTACACGATTTTGCATTTTTTTGATCCTGGAAGGTAACGAATGGACCGAATCACTTCAAAATTGGTGTGGAGGTGCCTGAGGGGCTCACACATCGTACCGTGACCGCGGCGACCCGCCTCCGCCCCTCCATCCCCTGCGCTGGGGGTTGGAAAGTTAGGGGTTGCAACCCCCACGAAAACGGCTTTACCGTCTGGTCTGCAGTTTGTCACTCCGGGTGTCGATCCAGACGGCTGAAATCAATTGTGCAACGTGATTTTTGACCCTTTTTTGGTCATTTTTGGTGATTTTAGTGAAAAATCAAGATTTGGGGTGTCAGTGTTTCGGGGCTGGACACCCCCTGGGGGGTGCGACGGACATGGGGACACTTTTGTCGTGTCCAGGGGACCTCCTGCTACCGCGCAGAACAGTGGAAAAAAATCTGAAAAAATCACCCCTACTTAGGGGTGGTTTTTTTTGTGGCTCCGGAACGGTTCGTCCGACGGGGGTGGCTCCGGTATCAATCGAAAGAGGAGCCAAAACTGAGTCGGCCATGTGAATTTCAAACCTCTGCGACACCTGGAAGGACACTTTTGCCCCGGCGAAAGTGTCAAAAATTGACAGGGTCTTACGCGAGGGGTGGAAAAAAAAATGAAGGGGGTGGATTTGATTGTTGCGACTTTAGGGACGCTTCAACAACACTTTGGACCACCTCTCCTCCAAATTTCAAGTTCCTAGCCCTATTTTTTAAAAAATTTATGAGCGGAGAAAAAAGTGGACCGCTAATTTTGCACACCAGTGTAGCTTGATTTATTCAATATATTGACAATACTACATTGTCGCGCGCGCGCACACGCACACACACACACACACACACACACACACACACACGTCACGCGCGCTCCTCTTTTATTCAGTCGGGTTGGGTCCCAACGCATAATGTCCTGCAGGGCGGCGGAGTGACGAAAAAGGGCTTGGGGGAGGGCGGGTCGCGCGATAGTTTGTGCGCCGACGGCCTAGTGTTTTTAATATGGGTCGTTAAACGACGGTCAGAAAATAGAGATGCGGAGTGCTGCGTCGGCAGCCGGCTGGAGCAAGCCAAAGCGAGCAAGCAGGCACGCAAGCAAGCAAGCAAGCAAGCACGCACGGGAAACTCAGCCGCCCTCCCGACTAATACTTAAGACTTTTCTGACTACGTTTGACGCTGATCACGCTAACTTTACAACGCTTTACTTACTACGCTTTACTGACTACGCTTTACGCTAACCACGCTAACTTTACTTCAGTACAAGCTGCTGATACTACGTATCATCTGCTAAAAATCCTTTGACATTTGAGGTCGTAGGGTGTTCCTGAATGGAACTAGACTATCCCTAACTCAAACTAAAAACCATCATGTCGGGCCTTTCGGTGATCTGGCATGGAATGACCCGACGGCAATATCACTCACCCAATCTCTCGTCGGTAACCGAGCAGCGCAACGTAAAATTAAAATATCCGACTGACAACACTGAAATATCCGATTACACGATTACACGATGCACGATTCTCCTGACTAACGACCTCCTGACTGATGACGACCTCTATCTACCGACTGCGACAGCGTGCGACCCCAGCGCCGCTCAGCGACATTCATACATCGCGATTTTGGCGCCCTTCCGGCCATAGTAAACATGGCCGACGCGCCGCAGCCAATGGGAGGCGCGCACAGGCCTTTCGCTTCTCTCCCTATGTACGGCTCTGGGCTGTGGCAGCGCGTGGATTGAAGGCATTGTAGTGACCTAGGCTAGCGGGGAGTGGGGAAGGAGAGAGTGGAGTGGGGTCTGGAGGGGCCCAGCCCCCCTGAGCGCGGCTGTGTGGGATCGGAGTGAAAAACAGAAGCGGCAGCAGGACCGCTCACCAGTAGAACATAGTCCGACGTACGTCCGATCGCGCCTCTTCGGACAGCCCGAAAACTTGCTGATTTCCTACATTTCAGCCGTATTTCGGAAGAGTCCAGGGAATATATTTCGGGCTGCCCGCAGACATCTTACCGGACAGTCCGATTCTCGGGCGCTTTTCGGTATGGATCATTTCTATGAGGGTATTACAGAGTATTACACGGTATTACACGGTATTACACGGTATTGCTAGGTATTACACGGTATCAGGCGCGGTTTAAGGGGGTGGGCGGGGGGAGGGGCGATCGCCCCCCCCCCTTAGGTCACTACACACTAAACCCTTATGCACTTTTTTGTGCATAAGCCTTGCAGGATTTTACACAACCATAGTTATGCACAATTTTTCCTGCATAACTATGCTTAACTCTGCTCCTTATGCACAAATTCGTGCAGAATTATGCATAACGTGCAACATAGTTATGCATAAAATGTTGTGCATTACTATGGTTGTATAAAATTGTGCATAAGGGTTTAGTGTGTAGATAGCCGCCTGGAAAGTAGGCAAATAGAGCGACAAAACCCCTGTATGTAGGCAACCTGGGGTGCGCCCCCCCCCCTCCCTTCCAGTCGGACCTTTAACCGCGCCTGCACGGTATTACGGGATAAGACTCACGAATTGTTTTTATACACCATGGTGTTTAGTTTGCACTTCTACTCTGCAAACCAACTGCAAACTCAAGTGTGAGACATTATCACACTTTTTACTGCAGTACCACTCTGCACACTAAACCCTTATGCACTTTTTTGTGCATAAGCCTTGCAGGATTTTACACAACCATAGTTATGCACAATTTTTCCTGCATAACTATGCTTAACTCTGCTGCTTATGCACAAAATTGTGCAGAATTATGCACAATGTGTAACATAGTTGTGCATAAAATTTTGTGCATAACTATGGTTGTATAAAATTGTGCATAAGGGTTTAGTGTGTGTCTCACACTTTAAAAAACTATTTTTTGTCGTTGAATGGCTATCCCGTTTTAGAGAACAGCATCAGCTTTGGTTGAAAATCTCGGTTAAAACGTGATGGGGTGTCGAACAACAATACATTACATAATCGTAAGTTAATAGTTCCGAAAATTTATAGGAACGTTTGTGCATTGGTGCATTTCGTAAATGTAGAGATGTTATTAAACATTTTGTGGTGTATAAAAGTAAGCATTTGGATGAGGCTTCCCATGTCAAAGCATGTGTATGCGATGCTAGGGGCTGTGCACAAACCACGTGGCCGCACTGTTAAAACCTTGCGAAGCAATGCTTTGTATTACAAAGCAAATGCTTTGTAAGCTGCGAAGCATTTTGCAGCTTTGTATTACAAAGCATTTGCTTTGTAATACAAAGCATTTCCTTCGTAGCTCACAAACAAAATGCTTCGTAAGGGCACGAATGCTTTGTAATACAAAGCAGCCAAATTCCGAGCCAAATTCTTTGCAAGCTTACAAAGCATGTGCTTTGTAAGGTTATAACAGTGCGGTTTTAGGCCACTCCCCCCTCCCTTGTGACCATGTGTGGAACTGACCCCCCTCCCACACTATGCAAACTCAAGTGTGAGACAGTTTAGAGAAGTTGAGCTACGGCTGGTCAAGAAGAAGAAAGGAAGAAGTTGTTACAAGCAGGATGGCCGCCGGGGTGGAGTGGGGGGGTGAAAGCCAGTGTAAACACCCCCCACTCCACCCCGTCGGCCATCTTGCTTGTAACAACTTCTTCCTTTCTTCTTCTTGACCAGCCGTAGCTCAACTCCTCTACACTGTGAGAAAAACCGTACCTCATACAACAAAACAACGGTTTTGAATTTACGGTTTACGGTTTTCGTTGCCATTCATCACTAATTTTACCGGGAACAATTTTAGTACACACTAAACCCTTATGCACAATTTTATACAAAGATAGTTATGCACATCATTTTATGCATAACTATGTTGCACGTTATGCATAATTCTGCACGAATTTGTGCATAAGGAGCAGAGTTAAGCATAGTTATGCAGGAAAAATTGTGCATAACTATGGTTGTGTAAAATCCTGCAAGGCTTATGCACAAAAAAGTGCATAAGGGTTTAGTGTGTACAATATTTTATTGTGCTTCGAAATAACGGTAAAAAATTGTAGTTAAATTGTAGTTTTTTCTCACAGTGTATTACACTTTTTACTGCAGTACCACTGTGTCTCACACTTTCAAAAACTATTTTCTGTCGTTGAATAGCAATCACGTTTTGGAGAACAGCATCAGCTTTGGTTCAAAATCCCGGTTAAAATGAGCTAGGCCTACCATGTGATGGGGTTTGGAACACTAATACATTAAATAATCGTAAATTGGTTTCGTAAATCCATAGGAACGTTGTTGTCAGCGATCAGAACCCCATCACATGGTAGCTCGTTTTAACCGGGATTTTGATCCAAAGCTGATGCTGTTCTCGAAAACGTGATTGCTATTCAACGACAGAAAATAGTTTTAGAAAGTGTGATACACAGTGGTCACAGTGGTCAAAAATTTAACACTAAATATCTGGGTATACAATATGCCAAGACTTTTTATGGTAAAATTAACAAAGTCTGTAAAATTACAGAACACTAGTAAAATGCACTACTGAAATTTCATGGACTTTTTCCCCATGGGATCAGGACGGTTCACCCAACGCCTTTCACCCAATACCTGAACTCCCACCTCAATTTTGCCCTCCAGTTTTACATCCACCTCATTTCCCCAAATATCAACAAAGCCCACTGGCATTTGGTCCACCCTAATATTCGCACTGTAGGACCAAGTGCCTTCATTGGGATGGCGACACCCACCCACCATTCGCTTCACTCACTCGGCTTGATCATGCCAACATGGCACCGAAATTTATAAGGTCTAAAGGGGATTTTAGTTAGCAAAGGGTTTCAGTACTACAAACACACTGTAAACTGGTTGGCGTCTTTAGACGCCAAAATATTGGCGTCCTCTGAGAACGCCAAATCTTGGCGTTCAAAGACGCCAATATTTGGCGTTCTGAGAAGAAGAACGACAAATAGTGGCGTCTTTTAACGCCAAAATTTCGCGTTCTCAGAGGACGCCAAAATTTTGGCGTCTAAAGACGCCAACCAATTTACAGTGCATTCGGCAAAGAAAAAGAGAACGCACACCACTGCAAAAGACATAATGAGCGAAATCAAGCGGAGCAGCGTGCATCAACTACCATCGATCCAAATCACGAGGAAATGAAGGCAGAAGACAGAAGAATCGATTACCTGCGAGCATGCGGCAACAGCCGCACCCTCTAGTGGGTATGCGAATATAAAGGTGGACTAAACGGTCATTGGATCAAACATTTTTGGATTTTAAGAACTGGGTGAAAAAATGGTGGATCAAGTTAAGTTGGGTGGAACAGGGTGTGGGTGAAAGGCGTTGGGTGAACCGTCGTAGATCCTTTCCCCATATTTTAACGGTAAAATTTTTACAGATATTTTCTCTAAAATATAACCACGTTTCGCAAAGCAAAATATTTAGTGTTTGATAAAAACCGTTTTGGTTGACGGAAAAAAACCACACTGATAAAACCTCGCGAAGAAATGCTTCGCATTACGAAGAAAATCGTTCGTAAGCTGCGAAGCATTTGGCTGCGTTAAACACGTACGAGCGTACAACTGGCGAGTTTGACACTTGCAATTGCACAACTGCTGAGCTGCACACTTGCACGTGTTAGGCTGGACGTTGCACACTTGGTTTAACAGTACTGAATGACCACACACTCTATGTTAGCAGCAGGCCCAGCGCGAAGATTTGAACCGAAATCAACCTGCAGACGTGTTTTCGCCGTCCCATTAGTACTTCCTTGGTTTAAAATGTCCACAATAGCCAAATCTAAAATCTAATCCACCTTTCGATACTCGCAAAAACCTTTTACTCCGATAATATTGGCAAATTTTATGGAAAATAGGCAACTGAAACAATAAAAACGTTTTTTTCCGTTTAAAATACCTGTTTTTTTTTAGGCCGCGGAAAAAAACCGTTCGAAACGTTCAAAACATCGGGGGGAAAAACTATTTTTTTTATTTTTTTTGAAGGCTGTCCAAACACTAAAAATATTACTACCTCACAGTTCTACAGTTTTATTCGTTCTTAAAATAGTACCATGAAACTCTAATCTTGAATATTACCTTACCTTAGATGGGGTGGAACCTCGGACTTACCAGTTGATAACTTATTGCCTTAAGCACTAGGCTACGAGCTACCTGCTGGGTGGCCTGCGTCACCCACCGATGTTCTTCTAATCCGTTTTCGGGTGCCTTTCCCGAGCGAGGCGGGCCGTGTTGCCGAGTAGCCCACCAGTTTTCAACAAATCGTATAATTTCTTTCGAACGGGAAAACTCTTACATCTCAAAGGAATAGAGAGAGGTCATCGTGCTCTGGAAACGCAAGTGTGTACTTGAATGCAGTATTTCCTGCATACCTACATGTATTCAGGAAATAATGTGTACTTAGTCAAGTATGCAGGAAATAATGTGTACCTGGTCAGGTATGCAGGAAATCCTGTGTACTTGACCAGGTACCGGGTGTCCAAGCAAAGACATGAACGGCAGTTGGGTTGCATACGCTACTAGGCGCTGGGAATGGAGCCGAGCCGGCGGCAGCGGCTGTGGAGGGGACCCCCTCTCCCCCCCCCCTCCACCACCCGGCTGATGGAGGGAGCCGTGACAGGGAGTAGCGCGGCTCAGAGCCGAGCCAGGGCGAGGCGGGGTGGGGGTCGCTCCATCACATTTTTGCCATGTGTGCGAGTGAGACACACGTCGGCTGCTAGTGTTGTCCGCGGAGAAAGGCTCGCAATCTCGCGGGTGAGGCTCGTGGGCCCGCGGGAGACGCGCGGGGGTGCGTAGCCAGTTCGCGAGGTCTGAAGGGCCTCCCCCACCCCGCCTCGCCCTGGCTCGGCTCTGAGCCGCGCTACTCCAGGGGGTCGCAACTCGGCACGTTCGGCTGACCCCATGCGGTAGCGAGGCCCGGACCCCCACCACCGACCCGAGCCGCCGCGGCCGGAGCCGGGTCGAGCCGAGCCGCGGCCCCGCACTTTACGAAACTCAACCATATTCTATCAGTTTGTCTTTAAAACTCGACAGCCAGTGATAAATTCAAAGGAAAAGAATCAATATATTTACTAGTGTGCCTGAGAAGCCGTTTCGCAAGTCTGAAGTAAGTAAAAACATAAGTGCAAGCTCGACGTGTCCCAGCCGGCCCGTGCACGTATTTAGTATTATTAAATTTTCTTCGCGATTTCGTCACGTATCAAGATGTTCGTGTGCTCTTATGAAAGAAGACTAAATTTACGATGGAACTGACTACAAGTGAGGCTGGTCGGCTACCGATGAAGGTTAGAAAACAATATTTTGTTGTTGTGGTGGTGAGAGCAACAAACCTAACCTAAAAACCAAACTTTGTTTTCAAACCTTCTTTGGTGGCCGACCAGCCTCACTTGTAGTCAGTTCCATCGTAAATTTAGTCTTCTTTCATAAGAGCACACGAGCATCTTGATACGTGACGAAATCGCGAAGAAAATTTAATAATACTAAATACGTGCACGGGCCGGCTGGGACACGTCGAGCTTGCACTTATGTTTTTACTTACTTCAGACTTGCGAAACGGCTTCTCAGGCACACTAGTAAATATATTGATTCTTCTCCTTTGAATTTATCACTGGCTGTCGATTTTTAAAGACAAACTTATAGAATATGGTTGAGTTTCGTGAAGTGCGGAGCCGCGGCTCGGCTCGACCCGACCCGGCTCCGGCCGCGACGGCTCGGGTCGGTGGTGGGGGGCCGGGCCTCGCTACCGCATGGGGTCAGCCGAACGTGCCGCGTTGCGACCCCCTGGCTACTCCCTGTCAGGGCTCCCTCCATCAGCCGGGTGGTGGAGGGGGGAGAGGGGGTCCCCCTCCACAGCCGCTGCCGCCGGCTCGGCTCCATTCCCAGCGCCTAGTAGCGTATGCAACCCAACTGCCGTTCATGTCTTTGCTTGGACACCCGGTACACGCTAAATCTCCCCCATAAATGTATGGAGGTTTTCGTGTGTACCTGGTCAACACGGTAAAAATAGTTTCTGGTATTTGAAGATCTGTCTTAGATGTCCATTATAATTCTCCATAAGATCCAAGAAAGATGAAATACAAGAAACTATTTTTACCGTGAAGTACACAGGATTTCCTGCATACCTGACCAGGTACACATTATTTCCTGCATACTTGACTAAGTACACAGTATTTCCTGAATACATGTAGGTATGCAGGAAATACTGCATTCAAGTACACACTTGCGTTTCTAGAGTGATAGCGTGTTACATTTGTATTTGGGCTTTGGTGAAAGTTTTAGTCATCAAAAACATACGTATCTGTTTTCTCGGATAGTACAAAAATTGGTTTACCTTAAAAAGTTTGTACTGAAACTTACAGTCGAGGGGGAAATCACTTGCGTAATAGCTCGTACACCCAGACCTGTAATAATTACGTAATAGAACGAAATAGCCCGTAATAGTGCGTAATAGCCTGTAATAGGGCGAAATTGCCCGTAATAGAGCGTAATAGTGGCGTAATAGAGCGTAATAGTGGCGTAATAGAGCGTAATAGTGGCGTAATAGAGCGAAATAGCGTTGTAATGGCGCCTTATGAGGATGAAGCGCTCAAGCTCGAGGCTGCACTTCGGTCTGTTTTCTTCGAAGGGTTTAAAGAGATAAATTGAAGCATGGTCGTAGCATCAACTACAAAACTATAAAATGATGCACCATTTTAGTAGACACAATTGAATAATAGTAAATGTCACATCAGTACCACAACGACGATTTTAGGTCTAATTCTTTTAAACCGACATTGTTCCAAAAAAGTGACGCACTCTGTTTCTTACATTACTTTCTGACGCACAGCATTAACGCATGGAAATAGGTATACTGCAGCGGGACAGTCGTAAACAAACATACGCTGGTATCGTGGTCCCACCGGAAGAATAGCCTCTCTCTCTCTCTCTCTCTCTCTCTCTCTCTCTCTCTCTCTCTCTCTCTCTCTCTCTCTCTCTCGCACTCATGTGCTAGCCTATACTTCCTTTCCATTTGGTGTGCTAAACTCTCGGTGGTCGTACGATATAAAAAAATATGCAAGAGTGGGTACGCAGAAGTGTAAGGGTGAGTCAATCTGGCAGACCTGTCGATTTCGACTTTTGGATGGCATTAAAAAGTTTTGCACGGTTGGTTGCATTCTCTTCCGTCGGACGCATTTTCTTGAAGTTTTAGTCGTACTGATTGACTCATTTACTGGAAAGAGCAGCAAATGAACGAAGAGTAGTGTCATGCACGCAAAATATCCTCTTAAGAGCAGCGTAATACTTGTGTAATAGCTTCGTAATAGCTTTGTAATAGCCGTAATAGCGCCGTAATAGCCGTAATAGCATCGTAATAGCCGTAATAGCGGCGTAATAGCCGTAATAGTGGCGTAATAGCTGTAATAGCTACGTAATGGCCGTAATAGCGGCGAAATAGCCGTAATAGAACGTAATGTGTAATAGTTCGTACACCCTTTCCCGAAGTGATTTCCCCCTCGCTTACAGTACTGTTGTAATTCTACATGTTTTTTGAATAATTACCATGCAAATGCTGTGGGATTACAGTTACTTGTAAAATTACCAGTTACTTGAAAAATTACCACGGCTACTTGTAAAGTTACCAAAGTCACTTGTAAAATTACTATAGTTTTGAGTCAAATAAACACATTTTCTGTAATTTTACAAGAACAGCTGTGTAAAATTCCAAGAATAGTTTGCTGAGACAGCACATATTTTCACTGACGTATTTTCAGGTGTAAGCGCTGTCGTGCAGGGCCTGTGAGCAGGTGCCCGGTCCCTGCCCAGTGCCCAGCGCACAGCGCGCGGCCCCCGTACCGAGATAAGAGGCCCTTTGCCTCTTGGCTGGCACCACTCCAGACAGATAACTGTGCTGTGATTGTGATGTAACAGCAAAAATTGCCGAATGGGATGGAAATATATCATTTCAGGACAATCTTGGTAGGCACTACGAAGTTATTTTATGTTTTTGTCTCACAAAAAACTTTGGTGGATGGTTTATGGTCGGTTTATGTATAAATATACTTACAAATTTGCAGCCTTTTGGGATGTTACTGAATCTGTTTTACACTCTGCAAACTCAAGTGTCGTACAATACTGCACTAAAAGGTGCAGGACCAATGGTCCTGCAGTAAAAAGTGTAGGACACGTTGTATGTGTAGGACACCATATGTTGGAAACAGTGTCCTACACTCTGTACTCATTAGGTACGCCGTATAGGTGCGAGAGAGACAGAGCGAGGAGGGCGTGCACCAGAATCTCCATGCAGACCAGACGGCGGTGTCGCGATGGTGCGGGGTAGCGTCGCCCGTGCACCGGGACGGCGCGATGGACGGCACTAGTCACATGAACTCCATGGCGTCGTGGGCGAGCTCGACACTCCTATGACGTAGGAGGGAATGACCAAATCTCCCGAAGTTCCAGATCGCCCCGCAAGAGCGCGCCCCTTTGACACTACTGCAGCTCTTGCCCCTGCCCCGCCGCCCGCCGCCTCGTCCCTCGCCCTCGCTGTAAACAAAGCAGTCGACAATATAGCGTCAGTGCAAAACAACGCTTGCAGTTGTTGTAAAACTCATAACGATTTTTATGTGAATCAGTCCAGTGTCAGTTTGAAATATTCTCATTTTACCATCTCTTTAACGTTTTGCTCCTATCTCTGTTGAATATTGCACCAGGAGGAATAAGTCCATCGATTTGAATTGCATCTAATATATCTCTCTAGTTGAGGTTAAGAGGTTATGTATGCAGAACTGCCTGTCCTGATGGAACTCTGCAACCTTCTCATCACCTGGGTGCCTGGGTTGTTGCTGTCTAAGTGAGTGAAAGTTGTAGCTGGCGCCTTGAATTGGAATCATTTTGCAAACACTTCCCACATTATCTATATTATCCTTTGCCGTTTACCAATCTAAGCTCCGGACTATCTTACCCACAAATGTGTGAATGGTACTGGTTGGAGGGCTAGGCAGCTATCTGATTTATTTTCTTTTACTTAATAGTTTACATTCATACTCGTTTTTATTTTTATGTCTTTTGTTTCTTATTACTTTCTTTGAGTTGAATACAGTTGTCCGCTATTAAACGTCTTAAATCTTTAAAATTTACGCTCCGACGTGAGGTGCAATCAGTTGGGTTTGCGGTGCGCGGGGCTCTGAAATGACCATTTTGCCCTGCTGCTGCAGGATACCTGAGCGCGGAGAACCCCTACTTCGGCGCGACGGTGGGCCGCGTGGCGAACCGCATTGCCAACGCGAGCTTCATGCTCGACGGCAAGGAGTACAAGCTGCACGCCAACGAAGGCAACAACACGACGCTGCACGGCGGGCTGCGCGGCTGGGACAAGTACGTCTGGAACGCGTCACGCCACGTGGACGGCGTCACCTTCTCCCTGTTGTCGCCCGACGGTGACGAGGGCTTCCCCGGTGCGGTGCTGGCGCAGGTCACCTACCGCCTCACGGTCGACAGCCGGCTCATTATCAACATGCAGGCCATAGCCACCAAGCCCACCCCCGTCAACATGGTCAACCACGCTTACTTCAACCTGGCCGGGCATGTGAGTCGAGTCGTGCGAGTGTCGTGCGGCGAGGAGCGGGTTCAACTCCCGAGGGAGTTACATTCTATTTATTTTGTTGTTTTCGATGTGTGAGCCCAGGGTGCGGGACCGCAGGAGGTGTACAGAACCAGGCTCGCTGTCAACGCCGACCGCTACACCGAGCTGGACCACTCTCAAATCCCGACCGGTAACCAAACCTGGCAGGTCCTACCTGGCTTACATTGTGCTCTCCTCTCGCCTCCCCACGACTGATACTTCTTTTCCCCTCGCCGGCAGGTGCATTCGCGCATGTTGGAGGTACGCCGCTGGACTTCCGCACGCCCCGGCTGCTGGGGGACGTGCTGCCCTCGTCCGAGGTGGACCACAACTACGTCATCACCCGCGGCCTCGAGCGCCCCGCCGAAATGGTCTACGCGGCGGGGTGAGCTCACGAAGGGACAGGACAAGAGAGACTCAGAACTCGCAGAGAGGGAGAGAGCCGTCATCCCCGTCAACTCCCCGCTGGAGAAGCGCCGCGTGGTTATGACAACGCTTGACAGCTCTCTCCCTCTGAGTCTCAGTACCTCGGTACGGCTGGGTGGACATGAGACCCTCCGGGTTTGAGACTGAAGGACATGAGACTGTCCGAAGCGCCGAAGGTTTGCAGGTGTGACCGCATACTACGACCACCGGGCCCATAGTCTCATGTTTGAGACAAGCAGTCTTATGTCTAAGGCAAGCAGTCTCATGTCTCGGACGTAGAGGTGACAAATCACTCCCTAACAAAAATCGAAGTCCCAATATTGTCCCAAAGGCGAGATCCCTCGGAAGGTCCAAAGGCAGAAGTCCGTGGAGGTCCCAAAAGCGGTCATTTGGGGGAGTTGGGATTTGGTAGCTACCACTTGCCAAAAGTCCTTGCGAGGTCCCTCTGAGGTCCCTCTGAGGTCTCTGCGTTTCTACAGCTGAATCCTAGTCGCATAGCTGTCTGGCGGTTTTAAAGCACCGTTCATGGATGTAACATGCATGAAGTATACATATATACTATACACTACATTGTTTCTGAACATCTGAAATCCTTCTGACGTGTTAAAAACGACCTAGGAGGCCTCCTTTACCACTTTTTTGATTTGGTCAAAAACGCATCGCGATCGCAAATGGAACTTCGATGGGATTTTAGGGGGCAGGGACTTCAGAGGGATTTGAGCAGGTGCCAAATCCCCTCCAAGTCCCTAAAAACTTAGAGGGACAAATATGGTACTTAAAAGGGACAATTTTGGCATTTCATTTTCTGCACTCTCAAACTTGAAATGGACTATTTTCACTATAGAGTTGAATATCCATAGGTTTGTGATGAAATTTGTCTTCAAAGGAAACTTTTTTGTTGACAGAGCTAATTTTCTAGTGAGAAAAAAGTCGGAGCTATACAGAAAAATGTCATCTAAATGGACAAAAATGTTTATTCTAGGGTAGTACAGTTTTCTTTATTTTAAAACAAGAAAACTGTACTACCCTAGAATAAACATTTTAGTCCACACATTACGTCATTTTAATTTCTAGATCTTGACGTTTTTGTCTTTAGCTAAAAATGTCTAAAAACGAATATCTATCATCTGTAGACAAATTTCATTGTCCTTACACATTACAGTGAAAAAAGTCAGTTAGAGATCTGAGCGTGTGTTAGGGCTTGCGAAGTCCTCCGCGACCAAAACGACATGATATCCCTAATAGAAAAAGAAGTCCCCACTTTGTCCCTAAACAGGTCCAAAGTAGTCCCTCGAATTTTGGGGGTACTAAAAGGGGATTTTGCGGTTTTTGAAATCCCTCCGAAGTCCTTTTCGAGTGGAATCTCTATGAAGTCCTTCCTCTGTCGATCCATATTTTTCCATGGTTCACAGAACATGTAGAAAAACGCATTTTAGGTCATTTTTAGCACGTCATGCGACATCAGAGGGGCCGTAGATACTCTATGAATACATATATGAACATATGATATCATACTGAAATTTGAATGAGACAGATAGGCGCTCTGTAGCCCTTTCAGATGAGACTGGAGAGTGGCATAGGAGGTACTTTCGAGGGACTTCAGAAGGGATTCCGTGGACAGGGATTCCGAAATCCCAAGTCCCTAGAATGCACCATCTGGATACCTTTTAGGGATTTGGAATTAGGGACTCTGGAGGGATTTGGAATTAGGGACCTCAGAGGGACTTCGTTTTTTATTAGGGATGCGTGTGTGAATCTGAACAAAGATGGCGGCGGTCCACAGCAGACAAACCGGATGAAGAAGCCATTAGGCTGAGATCCGACCACTGTGGACGTCGTCTTCGTTTCCGGCCCTCGGCTTGTCCGAAATACCCTATTAAACGTGTTCTTTTCGCAGCGCTGTCCACGAGCCGTCCGGTAGGACTCTGGAGGTATACACGGACCAGCCTGGCGTCCAGGTGTACACTTCGAACGGCCTGCCAGAGTGAGTACACCCGAGACGGACAAGTACCCGAGCCCGTGCCTTCTCTGAGGAAACAAGTAGATAATCAGTGCATCAAACAAATTTGATCCATGAAAAATTCTAGCGCTAACGCCTAAAACGGCCCCGTAGGTTTTAAAACTCACCAAAGAATGAGGAAGAATTTAAAAATATGAAGTCAAAATTATTTGTGAGCGCTAGCGGCGCTCATTTTTTGGATCAGCGCTAGCGCGCTAAATTTTTGGAGAGCCGTTAGCGTTAGCGCGCTAGCCTAACGCCAGTCTACGAAGCGTTAGCGCGCTAACGATTTTCGTTAGCGTTAACAACCCTGATCCAACCAGCAGCCAAAAACTAATTAACTGCTTGTATTACATTTTAAAACGATAAAAGGCGGGCCTGAAATCGAGAAATACCAGGTTGGCATTGATTGCCTCCGGCTAAAGTCCCGGATCTGGGAGAGAAGCGCGAACCATGTCGCGACACCTGATTGGTGGTCGCCATTTTGACTTCAGCCCACGTTAATACCTGTATATCTACGGCCCCTACCGCCGTATGCCGACCTGCCAGCGAAGGAGCCGTCCGGTTGAGCTCACACTTCTCTCCCAGATCCAGATCCAGGACTTTTAGCCCAATCAACAGGGGTTTTCTTATGGAAAAAAATCTCAATCAAGATTGTAAATGAAAGCAGATGATACTAAAATCTGAATTTTATTTTTGGATTTTTTTTTTTGCTGTGTTGTGCCTTACGGACTGCGAGCTATTGAGCCATTCATCAGTCCCCCCAAGGTACAATATACCCAGGGTACGCGCTTGGTTTTTGAACTTGGGAGTAAAAGCTAGCTGACACCTTATTATGTCTTGCACTTTTGTGTATTAAGGCGACGTTACGAAAATGTGCGTACGAATAATTTTATTTCAGCGCCTTCTGCACTTACGGTGTTTCGGTAGTTAGCCACCGTTACACATGTGTTAGGCGGGTCGACCCACCCAGGGTCTGGCACATACTGCTATAAATGTGTTACACTCGGGAGAGCCGCGAGCGTGGCGCCGCCGGGCGCCGCAAGGCAACAATACCATGGGTAGGAGCCGCCTGGCCCGCCTGGCTTCCCCCTAGGCCTGCACACGCCGCGCGCCGCACAGCACCGCACACTAAACCCTTATGCACAATTTTATACAACCATAGTTATGCACAAAATTTTATGCATAACTATGTTACACATTTGTGCATAATTCTGCACAAAAATTCGTGCATAAGGAACGGAGTTAAGCATAGTTATGCAGGAAAAATTGTGCATAACTATGGTTGTGTAAAATCCTGCAAGGCTTAGGCACAAAAAAGTGCATAAGGGTTTAGTATGTGTGACAACCCGGCCCGCTCTATACTATTGCGAGAGTACAAGCCGATGAAACATCAGTTCTCTTTAGTTTCCTTTTTTAGGCCCCCGTTAGGGGTGCCTATTGCTTTCGCCAGAAAGTTTGTTTTTTTTTAGCAGATGATACCTTTTCTTCTTTACTTTCAGAACAGTACAAGACACTAAGGTGTCAGCTAGCTTGTACTCTCGAGTCCAGAAACCAATCGTGTAACCTTACAATAATATCTCCATCCCGCGCGCGGCGCCATGCCACCGCTACCTTTCCTCCCAACCCCGCAGGCGCGCGGCGCGGCGCTGCTGGCGTCGTTTACATCGATTGCGTTCACACACAAATTGTCGCACAAAGCGCACCCCATAGCAATCTCTCTTGCGGTATCATCTGCTTTCAATACCAATCTTGATTGATAATTTTAGCAGATGATACGAAGGTATCAGCCTGCTTGTACTGTCATACAGCGAGCAGTATGCAGAGAGCAGCGCAGCCAGCAGAGAGCAGCTAGTGTGGCATTATATTTTATACAAGGAGGGAAGTGTCGCGTTGCGCGCGGCGGCGCGCGCCCCGCCACTCTACGCCACCTCTCGGGACGCTGGGCCGCCGGGCGGCCGGGCCGGTGCCCCCTCCCGCCCCGCGCCCCGCGCCCAGCGCCTCCCCCCTCCTAGCCCAGCGCGACAGCGCTCCGCTTCCCTGCAGCCCGACGGCATTCACAAGAGCTAAAAGTCACAAGCGCTAACGCCACAAGCGCTACGATTCACAAGCGCTAAAGGTCACAAGCGCTACGATTCACAAGAGCTAAAAGCCACAAGCGCTAAGATTCACAAGAGCTAATGTTCACAAGAGCTACAAGCCACAAGAGCTAAAAGTCACAAGCGCTACGATTCACAAGCGCTAAAAGTCACAAGCGCTACGATTCACAAGCGCTAAAAGTCACAAGAGCTACAAGCAAATCAACCGTTACCGGTAACGGACTTTACTTTTTGACACGAGTGAGAACAAGGGCGAGGATCGAGGCATCGGCTGCCGGTAATACTGGGGTGGCATAGAATGCATAACAGCGGTCCAGCTTCCGTCCAGCCTCTCCCGAACTTTGCCTACTCTGTGCCCCACTCTGTGCCCCTCACGTGGATGGGACCGCGAGTTCGCGCAACCCCTCAGGAAAGCCGCGAAAGGGATGCATAGAGGACTCTCGAATCGCGATCCGCGGGTCGCGATTTGACGTGCTTGGTGCGCTAACAGTTCGCGTATCCTGCTGGTGTCCATTGCAGTCGCGCCTCCTGTCGCGGGTTCTCGGAGGTGATTCGTGAAGTACACGCATCCCTTCGTGGCTGTCCGCTGAAGGGTTGCGTGGACTCGCGGTCCCATCCACGTGAGGGGCACAGAGTGGGGCACAGAGTAGGCAAAGTTCGGGAGAGGCTGGACGGAAGCTGGACCGCTGTTATACATTCTATGCCACCCCAGTATTACCGGCAGCCGATGCCTCGATCCTCGCCCTTGTCCTCACTCGTGTCAAAAAGTAAAGTCCGTTACCGGTAACGGTTGATTTGCTTGTAGCTCTTGTGACTTTTAGCGCTTGTGAATCGTAGCGCTTGTGACTTTTAGCGCTTGTGAATCGTAGCGCTTGTGACTTTTAGCTCTTGTGGCTTGTAGCTCTTCTGAACATTAGCTCTTGTGAATCTTAGCGCTTGTGGCTTTTAGCTCTTGTGAATCGTAGCGCTTGTGACCTATAGCGCTTGTGAATCGTAGCGCTTGTGGCGTTAGCGCTTGTGACTTTTAGCTCTTGTGGTTCGCTCCCCTGCACCCTGCGACGCGTAGGGACATCTACCATACGTATCATCTGCTTTCAAGTTCTGGCGCTCCGGAACTTTTTGGTCACGGTCGCGTGGTCTGATTTTTTTTTTATTTATTCTTTACGATGGCCCCTTATGGGCGCAGCCGATTTTCTCGAACTAATTCTCACCAACTTTTAATGAAAAATACTACGAAAAATTAGAAAATTTTGGAGATATGTCTGATGGCAACCTGTCAATACGTTTTTGCATGAAATGAATTTGCATCCTTAGTTTCTATGGTAATTGCGAGCCGAGCACCCTGAGCCGAGCCAAAATCGAAAGTGGGCGGTGCTTGTGACAATACCGCCAACCTCAGAGTCAGTCCTCAGTTCATGTTTTCAGTGAGAGATACAAATAAGTCGACCCTTGCTTGGAGGCTTCCACAGTTGTTTGCTAAAGGCCTCCAACATCATTTTACGTCGTTACTAAATCTTAAACTAGCAAAATATATTTTGGGTTGGTTTAAGTAGGCACCAGGGCGGGGTTGTTTATAGCTGGCCCGCTCGGCGCCATTTTTGTGTAGGAATTGTGAGGCGGATAAAATTCACGATTTGGGTTCTCACAGAGAGTTCTCACCTAATATTTTTAATTTCTATTTAATTTGATGGTAAGTGTGTGGCAAATGTGAAACTAGAACCCTTTAATTCCTGCCTGGTGGTTCGATTTAGTGGTTGTCAGGTCGCGTTGTTGACAGCTGGCCCGCTCGGCGCCATGTTTGTGTTGAAAATGTGAGACGGATAAAATTCACGATTTGCCTCTGTGTCTGCCTCTGTGTTCCTTGTGAATGTGTAGTGGCTTCTATAACTGTGTGCTAAAGGCCTGCAACATAACTTAACGTCGTCACGTGTGGCGCCCTGTCGCCGGCCCCGCGCCGGCCCTCTCCAACCATGGTCGCCCCGGCCGGGGGCTGAGGCTCTCACCTCGCGACTTTAAATCATTGTATAAAGTTATCAAAACGTTGACAAGTCGAACTGAATGCGTAAATATTGTTTCTGCACCAGCAGAAAACGTTTTGGTAAGTTTGAATTCAATCTGGTGAACAGAATTCTTGAAATGGTGTGTATTTACGTAAATAATTTTACGAATCTTATTTTTTACCTCCTTGATTGAACCTCTTTGAAACTTTGGGAAACGATTTCAGCATGTCTAAAACCGCTTATTTCACATTCATTTCGGCTGTCTCACATATCGTTCAGCTAAAATAAATAGCCGCTGGTGCGTTAGTAGAGGTCCCAGCCTAGAACCTAGAAACGACAGGAGTGGGCACTCACACCTCAAACGCGCTTCGTTCTGTCGAAGGCGGCGGCGCCTCCCCCAGCCGGCTGCGGATTGTCTAGCCTACGTTTGGCCGGATCGGCATTGTCGCAGCAGGCTCGGGGGCGGGGCTTGGGTGCTCGGCCCCTTCTGCCCCTCTGCGTGGCGAGCAGGGGAGGAAGGAGGACCGTGGCATATTCAGTTACTTAACCAAAAAAGAAGAAAAAATAAAAATTTAAAAAAACCTCAATTTTTGGGACTTCTGTTTACACACTAAACCCTTATGCACAATTTTATACAAGCATAGTTATGCACAAAATTTTATGCATAACTATGTTGCACATTGTGCATAATTCTGCACAAATTTGTGCATAAGGAACTGAGTTAAGCATAGTTATGCCGGAAAAATTGTGCATAACTATGGTTGTGTAAAATCCTGCAAGGCTTATGCACAAAAAAGTGCATAAGGGTTTAGTGTGTAGCGGATGAAATTCGTGATGATTCTCACAAATAGTTCTGACTTCAGTTCTTTCTCATTCTATGGCCAGTTTTAAAACCTAGGGGGCCGTTAAACGCGTTAGCGTTAGAATTTTTTTTTTTGCTAAGATGTATCTGCTAAAAATGAACACTATAGGCTCACGTTGATTTTTCAGCTACAAAAATCCATTCACGGCAAATCTGAAGTCTGGGATTCCCAGGTACTTTTTTGCGTTTCCAGACTCGAGTCTGGAAACGGGAAATTATTTCCAGACTTCTCCTGGGCGCGCGGCCCTTTTCCCAGGTAAAACCTGGGAAGCGCCTCTTTTCCAGACTTTACCTGGGAAAGAATCACCGTTTCCAGCCCCTCACCTGGGAAGCCGTGGGCAAGCGGCTCTTTCCCAGACTCCGCGACTTGCCCACGGCTTCCCAGGTGAGGGGCTGGAAACGGTGATTCTTTCCCAGGTAAAGTCTGGAAAAGAGGCGCTTCCCAGGTTTTGCCTGGGAAAAGGGCCGCGCGCCCAGGAGAAGTCTGGAAATAATTTCCCGTTTCCAGACTCGAGTCTGGAAACGCAAAAAAGTACCTGGGAATCCCAGACTTCAGATTTGCCGTGTTCAGGAGAACTCAAGTAATTAAAGGGCCTAAGTGCTCTCCGCCCCGCCCCTGCCGCCCTCACTGACACCCTCTCTGTAACCGGTTCCGCCCGCAGCGCCTCCAAGCCCCCAATGATTGGAAAGGCCGGCGCCAAGTACATCAAGCACGGCGCCTTCTGTCTCGAGACTCAGAACTTTCCGGACGCCATTCACAACGTGAGTATTCTAGTTAAATCGGTGAGCTTCACGACTGCGAGTGAGGAACTTATTCGTTACAATTCAGTACTTTCGAAGTTACAAGCAGTGGCGTAGAAACGGGAGGGGGAGGAGGGGGGGCAATACCCACCCGCCGGGGGGGGCCGGGGGGGGCCGGGGGGGCCGGGGGGGGCCAGGGGGGCCGGGGGGGGCGGGGGGGGCCGGGGGGGGCCGGGGGGGGCGGGGGGGGGCCGGGGGGGCCGGGGGGGGCCGGGGGGGGCCGGGGGGGGCCGGGGGGGGCCGGGGGGGGCCGGGGGGGGCCGGGGGGGGGCCGGGGGGGCGGGGGGGCCGGGGGGGCCGGGGGGGCCGGGGGGGCCGGGGGGGCCCCGCAAGGACGCTGAAACCTGTCCGAATGCTGCCGTAAAGTGCGCCTTGGCTGCATTTTGGCTTTATGGAGGCAAAGTTTTGGCGCCCTACAGGGGTCTTCAACTCGGGCCCGGCGGGCCATCTGGCCCAGCTGGGCCCGCGGGCCCGGGCCCGGGCCAGCGCTACTGCTACTGCTGCCTACTCCGCCGCCGCTACCGCACTTCCCCCACTACCAGTCCCCAGTCCCCACCCTTCCTCTCCCGTCCCCCGGCAGGCGGCCGCTCGCCGCTCGTCAGTACCCCCACTCCGCTACCCACTCCCTGTCTCTCTCTCGATCCCCCCACCAGCGGGCCAGACCGTGCCCGGCTTGGCCCGCCTGGCCCGCGGGCCAGCGGCGGGCCAACGAGTTGAAGACCCCTGCAACAGGCATTTTTGCACCCTAAAGTCCCAAAACTTTTCTTTAATCGCTTCGCTCCATTGCTTCGCTCGCAATATTTTGGGGCACAAACTGATGCGAAACTCGCTGCAAGGCCATCTTTTTGAGCTTTCGTTTGTTTAATCCTATCCAGTAGTTTCCTTGTATATTATTATACAGTACCATAAACCATAAGTACTCTTTTCTTTTTCCTCTGAATAAGTGATTTTGTGAAGGAAGAGGCAAAAGTCTTGTTTGGGGTGCGCACCCGACTGAAATTCGTTTCTACGCCCCTGGTTAAGGAAAAACGGAGGCAGGTTTTCTGCATATCTGCGTTTGGCGCACACTAAACCCTTATGCACTTTTTTGTGCATAAGCCCTGCAGGATTTTACACAACCATAGTTATGCACAATTTTTCCTGCAAAACTATGCTTAACTCTGCTCCTTATGCACAAATTCGTGCAGAATTATGCATAACGTGCAACATAGTTATGCATAAAATCAACATAAAATGTTGTGCATAACTATGGTTGTATAAAATTGTGCATAAGGGTTTAGTGTGCGTCGTGCGATCGCGGCATCACCGCCCCCCCCCCCCCCCCCCGCCCCTCCGTGCGCGCCCCATCTAACGAGCTCATGTTTTATCCTACGCAGGAGGGACGCTTTCCCAACAGCGTCTTACGTCCCGGAGTGTTGTACAAGCACAACATGGTGTTCAAATTTGGCGTTCGCATATGAAGATTGGACTTATTGAGGGGTGCTGAGTCCTGCACCGAACCACGTAGCCCGTGGATGGAACGGGGTACGTGTTTGGTTCTCCAAATTGTGTTTCTATCTGATAACTGAGCGGTAAAAAAACAAAGATGAACCTGCAATAAGTGTTACTCTGTTGTTATCGCAAATAATTTTTCTCCGTTCTGTCATATTTTCTTTGAGCAGGGGGAAACGAATGTCAATTTTCGTGTCAGCCGGATTACGGATTATACCCGGGATTACCTTGGATTATCTCTAGAGTGTTCTCCGGATAACGGTGCTTTCTTCCTCGGATTACCCCGGATTACCCTAAAATTTCCCCGGATTACACCGGATTACTTTGAATTCCCTCGGATTACACCGGGCCGGATTACCTATCGGCTGTCAGCCGGATTACCTCAGTCGTTCCCCCTCAGTTTTAGGCCTTTCCCAGCGCTTCTGGCCCCTTCACTCGCGGAAAGACCGGGCTTGTCTTCTCTCTCCCTCCCCCAGGCAGGGTGAGAGTGAGCAGCCACCGAAGACGTAGAGCGGCACGGCCGGTACCCCTCGCCCCTACCCCCTCATATTTTAAACAAATTAGGCTAGATTGACTAGAACTGACTCAAAACCATGCCCAATATTTTCGGGGGATTTTTGGACTTAATTTTGATGAGTTAGAGACTGTGTCAATTATGACCAAATTTGTAATGGCTTCACTGGAAAAACAAAGGTAGGACTCGAAGGGGTTTAATGCCTTTACGAAGGCATTAAAAATTAGCACCCATGCAAAGGCATTAAAACTGCCTCAAAGGTTTTAAATTTTAATGACTGATACTTTTCGTTTTTATGCGCTAACCACGCTCACTTTGTTTTTAGAGAGGGTAGAAGTTAGGGGTGGGTTTTGACTGATTTCACGGTTTTTCGGCTCTGGAGGGTGAACGGGTGGTCCGATCTGGACGAAATTTAGAGGGAAGCTTTCTTGGACTATCCTCTAACAGATCCGCATGGTCGCCACCCTTCAACCTCTAGTAAGGGGGTGCGGGGCGGGCGCCCGGTGGTGACCACCCCCTCGGAAGGGGTGAAAAATGCTGACACCGGATTCCTCTTCATTAATGTGTTTCGGAAGACTGAAGGAGTCTCCCTACAAATTTTCAAGCCGAAATGTCACCCCTAAGGGTCCAAAATGGCTGATTTTCGAACAGGGGTTGGACGTCCATAGGGGTAGTTCGGCCGGGGGTGGTCCGATTCGAAAAAAACAAAAAGGGACGTGTACACGGGGTGTCCCCACAGGATTTTCCGATGTGAGCGACCATCCCCAAAACTCACCCCTTTGAGAAGCTGGGGGTAAATGTGGAAGGGGGTGGTTTTTTCCGATCGCGATTTCGCGAGGACCGTTCGAAAGAGGGCACAAAGTTGAGGCAAAGTACCAAAAATCACGACATTCCGGACCATTTAAGTGAGAAAATCTGCCATTCGAAAGTCGATTTTTCGACCCTTCGTCACTTGAGGGGCTGCACCGCTCGTAAGGGGTGGAACATAAATCGCGCACTTCGTGAGCCTCGAGACGAATGATGGATGCACCTTCCTCCCAGCCAAATCCCACCACCCTTGCTCGAAAAACATAGAAATTATAGCGAATTAAAAAAGTGGCCCGCTAATTTTGTTGAGCAGTGTACTTTATTGTACTTCGAAGTAACGGAAAAAAATTGTAGTTAAATAGTAGTTTTTACTCTTAGTGAGTGTGGCTCAGTTGGAAAGAGGGTCGGACAAGGGGCAGAAGAACCGAAGGCAAAGGAACGAATCCCGATGCTGTCGCGCATGTTTTTCCGGACACCGGTAGGCAGGGGGTGGAAACGGCCTATAGAACGCGTGAAGCTATGCTCCCCCACCTGAAACAGGGGTTCTGGACTTCTTCGAGATCTTTGAAACACAAGTGTTGTTTGCAATACGCTTTGCACAGGTCGAAAGAACATGAAATTTGGAGTTGCGTAGGCTCAGTAGCTTTTCAAAGAGCATGGCTTTGACCCACAATAAATCTATCTGAAAACCACCAAAACTCGAAAAATTAGGGAAGAATCGTCAGCGCCATCTTCGTGAAAACATTTTCTTACTTTTTTATAGGTACGATTGGGTGGTCCACGAAGGTCGATTAGTCCATGCAACTCTAAATTTCATACTCTATTGATCTGTGCAACGCGTTTTGCAAACGATAGTCCAGTTTTAAATATCTCGAAGAAGTCCGTAACCAATGTAAGGTGGGGGAGCATAGATTCACGCGTTCTGTAGGCTGTTTCCACCCCCTGCGGTAGGACAGTCCGACTTACGTCCGTTCGCGCCTCTTCGGACAGCCCGAAAACTTGCTGATTTCCTACATTCGAGATGTATTTCGGAACAGTCCAGGGAATATATTTCGGGCTGCCCGCTGACACCTTACCGTACAGTCCGATTCTCGGGCTCTTTTCGGTTTGGATCATTTCTATAGGGGCTGGCTGGATGGGAGCGTATAGGAGAGAAAACCTTGAAAACGTGGCGTTTTCAGGCCGTTTGACCCGGAGTCTATGATGAGCATATGGCCTCGCTACATTTAAATGCAATTGGAATTGGGCTACGATCAACGGTGCTGTGTTATGGCGTTAATTACGATCCACAAACGGGTACTTACGCCCAGCGTCCTGAGAGGGTGGGGGAAGGGGGCTGGGACCATGCCCGATGGTGAGTACATACCCTAGGTAGTCACCAGCAGCAGCACGGCCTCTGCCCGGCGGGCCCTAGAACACAGCTGCGTCCAGATACGTGGGTGTTTTGGGTGCCTGAGCCCTGCGAATAGCATAGGGCCAGACACCCAAGGTACCCAAGACACCCACGTATCTGGACGCAGCTCATGGTACTGTACCCGTGTTTCGCGCCAAATAACAAGACACTTGAAGTGCAATCCGCCCATCAGCTTAAGCGAGTGCTGTCGCGACCGAGGGGGCCTCAACTCACCCAAAATTTGTACACATGATTTCAGGATTTCACATGATTTCACATGATTACACCTCTTATAATTGAAAGAAATAATTCGTAAAGTAAATACAAGCGTATTTTGAGCTTTATGAGCCCAAAATACGTACTCAAATCAATTTTTTTCGGGAATAGATCCACATTTTTTGACAATGATTTCGAAGATATCAGCGATTGTGTACACATGATTTCAGGAGTTGAGGCCCCCTCGGTCGCGACAGCACGACAGCAACAGCACGACAGCACCTGCCCCAAACATCCGATTTTCCCAATCGATCCTTCAATTTACAAAAGACATTTCCTCCCGGTTCAAAACATTCATTTTCCGATTCCGAAAAAAATAGTGAGTTTCGATTAGAAAAGGGAGAAGAATGGCGGATAGAACAAAAAGCGTCCTCATTGGCTGAGCCCCCCCCCACTTTCCCCCACCACCACCAGCGCGCTCACGTGGCGCGAAGCGCTCAGCCAATCAGGACGCTTTTGTTCTATCCGCTATTCTTCTCCCTTCTCCCTTTTCTAATCGAAACACACTATATCATAATGCTGCTGGATCCGGCGGGTGCTGCTGGGCCCGATGTTGGACACGGTCCTGAAACATGCCCGCAGCAGGTGTTACTAAAAAATCACGCTGGCCCAGCGTCGCCTGTACTTGCCCGGGGGCCCAACGAACTTTATTGTCAGGTCCGTAGGTCCTAAACCAGACGGGCTGATTGGGGTGGAACTTTGGGGGTGGGGGAGCGCATGTTGGCGCGGAGGGCGGCCGCGCCGACCGGGGGTTGAGCTGGTGCAAGAGGGTGCGCGGCGCGCGGCCGAGCAAGCGCTGCGCCGGCGACAGCCCGTCCGCCCCCGGCGTGGTGCGGTGCGCGGCGAGGGCGGCCGTGAGCCGCTCCTCGTCATCGCCGCGCACCCTTCCCAGCATGTCCTTCATGGTTTGCACGGCCTTCTCGGCCACCCCATTGGCTTGTGGGTGATATGGCGCCGCGTACACACGAGCCACCCCGACATCGTCCAGGAAACGACAGTAACGCTCACTGTGGAAGCAGGTGGCGTTGTCGCTCACAATTGTGTCACACAGCCCGTGAGTGGAAAATGCGCGAGCAAGGCACCGCACGACGGCCTGCGCCGACGGGCCTGGTGTCCAGTACGCGTCGATATAGTTCGTCGCGGAGTCCACCAAGACAAAGAGGAAGTGCTTGTTTGTGGGCTCTGCGAAATCGACGTGTACTCTACCCCATGGCCGCGCCGTCGGCCAGGGCGCCGGCTGCGGGGCCGGGGGGTCCGGTCGCTGAGTTTGGCAGTCCGTGCACAAAGCCACGTAACGGTCAATGTCACTGCTCAGGCCTGGCCACCACACTATGGTGCGTGCCAACCGTTTGGCGCGCACGATGCCGTTGTGCCCGGCGCCGTGCAGGCTGCCAAGCACCCCCTGGCGGAGCTCGCTCGGCACCACCACCCGGTCGCCAAAAAGCAAGCACCCGCTATGAGTGGAGAGCGTGTCACGGCGGGCGTAATATTCCCGCAGCTGGCCGTCTACACCTTCTGCTGGCCAGCCCTGCGTTGTGTACTGCCACACTTTGGCCAGTACGGGGTCGCGCTCCGTGGCTTCCGCGACCGCGGCCACGGAAAATTTTCGCGACCCTGTGCGCTGCACTTGTGCGCAATATGCTATTTGCACGTCAGGGCCGGCCTCTGCGTCCATTCGTCCGCAGGGAAGGCGAGACAGTCCGTTTGCGTTCGCATTGTCTTTCCCGGCCCTGTACGTGAGCGTGAAGTGATAGCCGCCTAGCGTGAGCAGGCCGCGCAGGACTCGGGGACTGAGTACCTGGGCGGCTGCGTTCGCGACCAAGCCCAGGAGGGGCTTGTGATCTGTGACGATCTCAAACTTCCTTCCGCTCACGTATTGGTGAAACTTCCTCACCCCGAACAGCACCGCCTGAAATTCTTTGTCGAGTTGACTGTAATTTCGTTGCGCTGGTGTCAGGGTGCAGGATGCGTAACCGACGGGCCGCTCGGCCCCGTCCGGGAAACGGTGGGCCAGGACGGCTCCAAACCCGTACGGCGAGGCGTCGACCGCAAGCACTACTGGCAGGTGTAATGAATAATGACATAACAGTTGGTTGCTGCACAGGAGGCTTTTCGCCGTCTGGAACGCGGCCTCATGCTCTGGGGTCCACGTCCAGGGTGCATCCTTAGCCAGTAGGGCGTACAGCGGGGCGCACACCGCGGCACGGTTGGGGATGAAACGGTCGTAAAACGCCATTTTTCCCAGGAAGGAGAGGAGCTGGAGCTGACACTGGGGGCTCGGCGCGTCCATCAGGTCCTGGACGCGGGCTGGCAAAGGGCTCAGCCCCGCGGCCGAAATTTTGTGCCCCAGGTAAGTGACGGCCGTCAGGCCGAATTCGCACTTCGCGAATTTTAGTCCGAGGCCGGCCTCACTCAGTCGCGTCAGCACCATCTCCACCGAGGTGTTAAGTGCCTCGGGGTTAGGGCCGGCGATCAGGATGTCGTCCAGCAGGACGACGACTCTCGGTATGCCCTTGAGTAGGTCGTCAATCAGGCGCTGGAAAATCGCCGGCGCCGTTGACACCCCGAACGCAAGTCTGTTCACCCTGAACAACCCCTTCGACGTGGTGACCGTCAACAGGTCGGCTGTCTCCGGCGTCACGGGCAGTTGTGCGTAAGCCATGGCCAAGTCGAGCTTCGTGAAACACGAGCTGCCTGCCAGCTGGGCGAACGCCTCGTCAACTGTTGTGACGGGGTACGGGTCCGGCTGCAGGGCCTTGTTGACCGTGAGCCGGTAGTCCCCGCACAGGCGTGGTGACCCGTCTTGTTTTGTCACTATGACGAGGGGTGTCTGCCAGTGGCTTGCCGTGACGGGGGTGAATGTCCCCTCCTGGACGAGGCGGTCTATCTCTTTCTCAACCCCTTCCCGGCGCGCGTACGGCACCGGCCGTGCCCGGAACCGGATC
The DNA here is from genome assembly GCA_029379305.1 of Frankliniella fusca. NCBI lineage: Eukaryota > Metazoa > Arthropoda > Insecta > Thysanoptera > Thripidae > Frankliniella > Frankliniella fusca. Next base: position 940,166 of record JAHWGI010001023.1, on the reverse strand, counting down.
GGGGGACACTCTGGGTCGACTGACAGGTGCACGGGGGGGCCGTTGTATCGTCCCAACCCGCTCTTAAAGCACGCAAAACGCTGCAAATATTGCTGCGCGTTTACCACGCCCGCACCCGCGGCCCCGCCGGGGCTCGTCCGGTGCTGCAGCTGGTCCGGCCGGCTAGCCGGGACTTGGGCCCAATTCAGCTCTGTGACCCAGTCGGGTACGGCTCCGTGCACAACTCGGAAACCCAACAGCCAAAACCAATCCCGGCCCAGGAGTGTGGGCCCTTTACCGCGTCCTACGTGTATGGAGACCTGGGCCGTCACGCCCCCGAACGCGGCCGTGACCATGACCTGGCCCACGACTGGGACGGCTGTGCCATTCCATGCCCGCAGCCGGAGAGGGCTCGGCTGCAAGGGAATGTTGGGCCAATGTTGGGCCAATGTTGGCGCAACGTGTGTTCGTCTATGATTGACACACCCGCCCCCGTGTCGATCTCCATCTCGACCACGTCCCCGTTGATGCGCACCGGCACTTTGATGGGCCGGCGCGGCTGCGGCTGCGGCCCGGCCGGGCCGCCCTGGACTTGTCCCTGAGGGACGGCCTGGAACTGGAACAGGCAGTCCCAGTCCGTGTCGTGCTGTTGACCCCCTTCCTCCTGCGTGTGGTACATGTCCTCGCTTGTGCCCTGCCAGGGCCTATCAGGCGCCTGGGCGGGCTCTGCGCGCCACGCAGCTGAGGGGCCCGCTATCTCACTCACCCCGTGGGCAAGGCGTCCACCACTCCCAATTTTTGTGTACACAGGATTCGGGATTACCACAATTTCCAAGATTACCAGGATTACCAGGATTGCCATGATTACCAAATGACTACTACGATTACCAAATGATTACCGCGATTACCGAGGGATTACCACGATTACCGAAGGATTACCACGATTACCGAAGGATTACTATGATTATTACTTTCGATATTTAAGATTTGGACCGTCACCCGCGCCAATTCAAACGAACTCCGGAAACAGTACAGACGACTGCGAATAATCAAGCAAAGTGTGTTTGCGGACCACAGCAGCCGAAACGATGAGAAGTGGCGACGTTGTGTAAAGCGTCTGGTAGTAGTCTGGTAGTCTCGCAGTATGGTATACGATTTTGGCGTACTATGTCTGCAGGAAATCGAGGTGAGCTGCCTTGTTTTCCTATAGTAGACGTCAAAAAACGATTTTTTCTGCGCTCTCAGAAATTTTTGTTTTTTCCAGTTCTTTACATGCTTCTTAAATAAAATATGTCCCTGGCTCACGACATAACCTCAGTATATACGTGCCCGGGCATCCCCTCATTGGGGCCGTACACAAAATACGTCACGCACTTTGGGGGGAGGGGGGGTAGTCGGTCGGATGTGATGTGAGGGTGATTTGGGGGAGGGGGGAGTCAGCGGGAGCGTGACGTCGCTTTTTCGCAAACTCAGAAAACCTGGTCTACAGCGCGCAGCGCAGCGCAGCGCAGCGGCAGCGCTGTGGCGGCCTGGGCGGCCATTTGAAGATTCTTTGTAAAAATGTCTTAGTATATAAGTAATTATGTCTTCTACACATAAATCACATATAAAAATTATTCTTTACAAGCAAAGTGTCGTTTTTTAGTTTAACAGATATTTTCCTAACCGTGTCCCATTTTTTTCCGAAAAACGTGACGTGACCGGGTGGGGGAGAGGGGGGGGGGTTGGCTCGGATGTGATGAGTGGGTGATTTAGGGGAGGGGAAAGTCAAAAATCCTGAAAAATTGCGTGACGTATTTTGTGTACGGCCCCACTGGTGTACTAAACTCTCGGCAGTTCCACCATAGCTCTGCTGGCTCTGCTAGTGGAAGAAAAGGGAGACAACAGAACAGCACAGGAGGCAAGGCAAGGTGCAGTGGCAAGATAGGCCACCCAATTCACACCCGCGTGCGTTGTGGAACGCTCTGCGGCCTACCTAGCAGGCGTCATTCAATTGCGATTACCAGGATTACCAGAAGATTACCAGGATTACTGCATGATTACCGAGATTACTGGACGATTACCAAGATTACCGAGATTACTACACGATTACCTCGATTACCACATGATTACCACGATTTCCAATGATTACCGAGCCGGTGTACACAGGATTACCGGAGTGGTGGACCCCTTGCCCGTGGGTCGGCACGTTGTCGACTCCCGTATACAGTGCTGACATTTCAAAGGGGTAATCGGGCCCGAGGGGGGCGGGGGGGGTAGTCCCCCGGGTTGACGTAGTTCAGGTTACGGGGCCGCTGTGCGTATGCCTAGAGATGGAAATTTTCCGGAAACTTTCAAAGTGTCCGAAAAAAACCGGAAAAATAGGAAAAAAACGGAAAAATACCGGAAAAATTGGAAAAATTGGTTTGTAAGTCCTGTAGTGGGATATGGACATAAAACCGACTACTTTCGTATTTCATTAGGTCTTTAATTCCACTGGCAGCTCTAGATGACCAACAGGAATCACAAAAAACGCACGAGAAGGAAATGTAAAAGGGTATAAATAGGATGAGTGCACTGAGAAGCGTCTTCACATAGTGATGAAGATATGCTTTTTGCCTATTCCCAGGCGAAAAGTCGTGCTTTTTGCCTATTTTGCAGGATGAATCTTTCCAATTTTTCCGAGGCTAGAGAAAAAAACCGAAAAAAACAGTGTTTTTTTCCAATTTTTCCGGAAACTTTCCGGGCATTTTCATCCCTACGTATGCCCCTTGTTGAGATGGTCCCGGCCGCGGTTGGCCCTGCGGCTTGGATCGGCAGGCCCGTGCAATGTGCCCGGTGCGCTGGCACGCGTGGCACGTAGTGTTTTTGAACGGGCAATCGGCCCGTTCATGCTTGCCTTTGCAATTAGGACACTCGCGGTGGGGCATCCTGGCCTGCCGCCTCGCCTGCCGCCACTGGAACGCGAACACGTCGACGTCCAAGTCGGGGGCCGTGTTGGCCGGGTCGGGGGGATCGTCGCAGGGGCCCGGTGGGGCACACCATGCCGTCGGACGAAACCCGTCCCTGCCGCCTGCAACCCAAGGGCTGGGCTCCGGGTGGCTTGGGCCGGGCTGCGTCCAAAACTGTCCGCTAGCCGCCGGTCGGGCCGGCTGCGTCCGAAACTGTCCGCTAGCCGCCGATTGGGCCGGCTGCGTCCAAAACTGACTGCCTGCTGGCGTTTGGTCCGGGCCGCCCGTGCTCCATGGGTCTGCCTGCATGGCAGGTGCACGGGGGCCTTCGCCGTACGCATCGCGTTTGCGCGTGTCCCACGCCATTAGGAACGCGATCACCTGTTCGAGCGACCAATCGTCTTTCCGCATCAACTTGAACCGGGCCTCCGGGTCGGCGGCTCCGCGAATCAGCTGAGCTTTGAGACGGCCCTTGTAGCTGTCTCTGAACTCGCACCGTGCGGCCAGGCGGCGCAGCTCACTGATCCATTCAGTGACTGGTTCGCCTGGTCGCTGCTTGCGATCAACAAACCACATTTCGGAGATCGCGGGTGAGGGATCGAGTGCCCCATAGCGCTCCTCCAGCGCACCGAGTACCATGCGGTACGTGACCTGGTTGTCGGTCACCTTGCGTGGGTGCACACTCCCCGCGATGCCCTCGTATTGGTCTGAAGTGCAGATCGACAAGAACGCATACTTCCTATCACTCGCATCCACGAATTGCTGCGAGGTTAGGGCGAGTTCAAGCCGGTCTAAATAGGTGGCCCAACGTTCCTTTCCGGGCTGGAAAGGTTCGAAGCGAAACCTTTTAGTCGCCATCCTCTACCCTACCGTCGTCCAGCGCGAACGGCCCAAACCCACCGTTGTCAAAAACCGTAAAATACCCCGCCGGCCGACCGTGTCGGTCCGGCAATATCACAGTGCTGAGTACGGCACACGCGCCCGCACGTGGCCGGTCAGTAAACAAAATAAAACGGGGCGTTAAAAACAGTGTGAGACACTCAAACACTTACGGTGGGAGCCGGTCGCCGTCGCTGAGTCCAACGTTGACTCATCCTCGTCGCCAATGCTGGATCCGGCGGGAGGAGGAGGAGAAGAATGGAGAAACGATTGCCGGTGATAGTTTATTCACAACTTATACACTAGAATGACCCGAAGGTAGACGACGCACAGTAAACTGACGTACACACACAACTAATAGAACAATAATCGCACACGGCAAACACATGAATATCACGGAGGGTCCGGCAACCGCGTCAGCACACTGGGGCAGTGGCTGGTGATGGTCAGTGCTGCCAGACTCGAGCTGCCCGGTTCCGCCGCCAGAGGGAGCTGGATCCGCGCGAATCCGCGGCGCGCGGGTCAGCCCAAATCCGCCGCAAACCAAGCGTTTTCCGCCCAAGTTTCCGTGCGGATTTTTTGGAAAAAAAAAATTTTGACGAGAAAAGTGCAGGAAAGCAAATATTTTAATATTTTTGCTACGACATTATAAATCTTAAATTTTTAAGAAACTTGAAGTTACATAACAGTTTTTATAATGTCAATGCCGTTACTAGTCACACCGGATCGTATGAAAATGAATGTGAATGGAGTGCAGCCAGTGACTTTTTTATAGGTTCTCCAACGTATAGGCAGTCAAATCCACTGTTTTCCTCTCCGAAACTAGTCTCAGCCCAAATCCGCGCCGGTCAGACAGCGTTTCAGCCCAAAACGCGGAAAACCGCAATCCGAAATTTCTACCCGCCGTTTGACCTTCCTTTTCAGCCCAATTCGCGGAAATCCGCGCATTCTGGCAGCACTGGTGATGGTTGACGGAAGAAGTGACAAGATGAATGAAGGACGGCTCGCGGCCGCGGCGGGGCCGGAGCTCGGCGCCCCGGCGCGACCGTGGCTCGCCCTAGCGGCGCGATGGTGCACCGCCTGGAGCAGCTGGCGGCACGCCCTCAGGCGGCCGGTCCGCGCACCGCCACGGGGGCGGGGGCCGGACACGGCAAATGCGTTAAATTAGGAAATATGAAGGTCTCCAGGCGACAGCACGACAGCAACAGCACGTGCCCCGAACACCCGCTCCATATTTCCTATTTAAACGCATTATGATATTTTTTTCGGAATAGGAAAATAAATGTTTTTGAACCGGTAGGAAATTTCTTTTCTAAATTGAAGGATAGATTGGGAAAATTGGGTGTTTGGGGCAGGTGCTGTCATGCTGTCTCGACAGCACTCGCTTAAGCTGATACGGCCCCGAAGAGGCAGCGGTTCGAGCCCCGCTGCTTCGCTGAGGATGGCTGCCGAGTTTTTCTCGAGCCAAGAGAGGTCCTCTCTTGCTCGAGCTATCCACAGGTCGTTTTCTTGTCTTTAATATGTACACTTTTACGAACATAAAAACGACAAATCTACAACAATTTTACAACCATAGCTCGCGCGATAAATTTGTCGTACTTTCGACGTAAAATTTGTCGAACTTTAGTAGTAAAATTGTCGTCCAGAAAACGACAAATCTACGACAATTTCACCGAGTTCAGTTCTACCTGGGGTATAGCTGCAGGCTACGAGGCTAGCACTGCAAGGCTCGCCGAAACTGAACTCGGCGGCTCGCAGAAGCAGCAGCTAGCTGGATCCGAAGATGCTCGCAGGTGGGGGCCCTTTTCCTAGACGTACGCCGCCGCAGCCGACATCGGCCGGCACGCCGCCGACGACGACAAAAAATTTGAGGCGCGCCGCCGCCGCGCCGCCGCCGAGAATTTTGCCGGCGGCGTCGCCGGCGCTGGCTGCCCCAAATGACCCCAAATAGTTTCAATTTCGATTGCAAAGAGCGCCTAGCACATAGGCAACTTCTCGAGCACGAACTGTTTTAAGTAATTTGTCAATTTTGTTTAATTTTGAAAGAAAATCTAGTCATCTAGTAAAATAAATTTTGTTCTACATATGTTAAACTGTACTTTTTTGAGCTTTTAGCCACAATTTATAGCAAAAACGCAGGACACGCCGCCGCCGCCGCCGCCGATGATAGTAGCTGCGTCCAGATACGTGGGTGTCTTGGGTGCCTTGGGTGTCTGGCCCTATGCTGTTAGCTGGCTCAGACACCCAAGGCACCCAAGACACCCACGTATCTGGACGCAGCTACAGTCGGCGCTCACGCCGGCGAAATTTGACTCTCACGCCGCCACCGCCGAAAATGCGATCGGCGCACACGTCTACCTTTTCCCGAAGCTGACACGCTGGTTCGATACCACTTGACTAAGGTGGAGCATGTTAAATAAAGTTTCCCCCTGAATTTTTTAAGCGCGATCGAACAGTCTCGATAATTTTCGTGTTTCCCAAGGCATTTTCATGACTTTTGGTCGAAGTGAAATTGTTTCAAGTGAGGGGACTCTAATGATCTCCATCTGCAAAATCCCCGGCACTTTGAAGCAAAAGTTGTAATCGACCAAAAATTGAAAAAATGGAAAGGCGCTTTTAAGCTGACGAGAAAAAAATTCGGGGAAAGGTAAAATACTTTCTAGAAGCCATGGTAATTTGTATGAATGTATTATACACAGTTTACAGACTAATTCTTATCAAGAACAGTTACAATATTTTCAGACTGATGAAGACACACAGAAAGCCACTGAATGGAAAGAAAATATTCTGCAGTGCTCATAGCTGTTGAAACGCTCGCTAAATATTTCCATTTATGCAATTATATTAAACTCTATAACTTTAATAAAATTTCCAAAAGAAAATAAAAGTACATAAAATATTGCAGTTTGAAGTCAATTCATAAATCTCAAGATAAAATCTCTGTTTTCCCTAATCACATAGCTGGTAAAGATTCTTTTTGGTTAATGATTTGGATAAATCATACATACGTATGAGTCACATTTTTGACTTTGCATTATCACAATTAAATATTACGACATTGAATGACTCAACCAAATTTATACTTCAGATAAGGTCACGCAAAGCATGCAGTGTTTTACTTAGAGTCTTCTCTTTGATGCCAATACAACTCAAAATGACCACTCTTCCTTAAGAGTAGTGTACATTGAATCATAACTATTGGCAGTAAGCCTTGACAAATATGCCAGAAGCTTATGAAACATAGAAGAACACATATATAGAAAGTATTTACAAGGCCAGATGATAAAATAGTCCTAGATGACAACCAAGCATAAAAGACACAGAGGACTAAAATCAGGAAAATTACAACCTTGCTACAATACTGTTATCTTTCACCCTTCCTGCTTTGTAGAGAAAAGATTCAACTCAGTCAAAGATAAACTAATAAAATAATGGGTAAACTGGGTGTGAGCATCCATATCAACTAAATATAAGGGAACTGGGTACATCCCAGACACCAAAGTTCAGAGGATAGGTGGGAACAAAGATACACTGCTTCTCTCTCTTTCACACATGCCATTCATTCACTCACTTGCACTTAGCATTCCCAAACAAAGGGAAAAATAATTATGATAATAATAAAAATAAAAATGATGTGCTTTTGCTTTCTCTCTCTGTAATGCCAAGCAGCCATATCCACTTATAACATGAAAAACAAAATAGGCTACCACAAAAATTATTGACAGGGGTGAAAGGAAAGACAGAAACAAGATGGTAACAATGCACAAACGTTCAGGTTTCATCTTACAAAATGTTACTCCTCTTTTTTCTTGTTTATAGAATTACATGTTTCCCTAAAATTTAATCAAAAGTATCAATAAAGCACTACTTTTCCTTAATACCTTGCCAAGACTGTGCATGCAATGATGTCTAATTTAACATTGTTGCATTAGGTCAATTAGCTGAAAAGAAGCAATCTCTCAAATCAAATGGATTCTGTGGGACAATGAAGATTTACATTTTAGCTTAAGCCAAGCTGGTGACAGCAGCAGTAGCTTCCTAAAACTTTTTGTCTCTCATCCATCCAACAGTATGACTTGCAGAGAAGTGACCCATGCGGCGCAAACGTCCAGCTGCAACACAAGATACAGCATGATGAGACAGTATACTTAAATGGGACATAATTTTGAATATATAACATACATCAGCAAGATTAATTATAACAAAAAAGTTTGGCTCCTCAACAGTCACAGTTCTGCTGCAATTTCACAAAGCCAGTCATTAATAAAAAAAGAAGCAAAAAGGATAAATCAATTCAACACATATATACGTAGTAACTAAGCTTCACTGATGGCATTTGAATTCTATCCTAATAATGTTAGTGCTTAGTATCTCAGTTCAAACAAATTGAAGATTTTCAATTCTGACAAAGTCCCCCTAACTTCTCCCAGACCAAAATCCCTACTTTTATTGACTTTTCATGCGACAAAGTAAGCAGTATACCGAGAAGTCTGACAAAAAAAAGTTACTAAAACATGCACAAAAAAACACTCTTATTGATGAAAGCCACAGATTTAGTAAAGCAGTTGCCAACGCTACAGTAGCTAAGCCGACAGCATTTTTGTGCACTAATAGACAGCTTTTGAAAAGACGGAGCCAAAAGGAGCAATATTGCTGACTGCGCCCAAAATATTCCTGACTTTCTATGACTTTCCCTGGCCTATTTTCGAATTCCTGACTCCCCCTGTCTGTAACAACCCCGAGTTACGGTCAAATAATTTGGTTAGTTTCTTTGAGCAAAAATTTACAATTCCTGCAGGCAGCTGGTTGAGGTTGATGTCTACTGACCCTAAAGTTAAAATACCACAACAGAAACTTTCTCAAGCTTCAATTAAATCATGCTCAAAAGCGTTAAGCAAAAGTTAAAAGTGCAATCAACACAAAATCCGGAAAAGAAAACAGGTGGAAAGCAATATAAAAAACTAAAATAAAATGCAATAGTACATTTAAAATGTTAGCACAAACACAAGCGTGAACAATGTTGTTATTATTTCAATCAAAGGACAAGAAGCTGGTATGAGTTACTCTAGAAGTATTGTTCCAAAGGCTGGTTAATTTGCAACTTGTCAATTTAAGAAGCCAGAAAAATGATGGCTTTATAATAAGTTAAGTAAAACCTGAATAGGAAGAATACTGTACTTTTTTTTTCCAAAGGATCTGAGGCAGATTGGTTATGATCAAGTACATTGTTATGAAGAATGCCTCTATATAACCTACTAAGACTCGAGTCTCACGCGATTCTTACAATCCAGGTTTCACCTGATCACTGCTTATGGATTTATTAACCTAAAAAGCAATTACATCAGCAGCAAGTATATTAGCACATTTCTGTACCGGTACTAAAATAAAAATTATCATTTCAGAAATTATAATTTTCCTTTCTGAAAGAAGTACACAACATCAAATTAAAGCTTTGCCATAGAAAAAGCCAGAGAATTAATAGGCCAAATGAAATATATATACTTAGGCTGACGAAATACCTATCAAATGTTTGGTCATCTGGCTATGAGCTGGACACTCCCACCCGAGATTGACGTACTGCAACAAGGGAGGAACATACACAATCAATTTGGGCAGCAATCTAGATTGGCTGGTATTACACAGAGAAAGAGATTTTAAAAGAAAATGCTCAATTTTGTTTATCAAAAATCAAACAAAATCAATGCTATGTTTGCATTAAGCAAAGATAATCTCTGGTAATAATGCCAGCCAAAAATTCACATGCAAAATTCATTTCCATCACACAAAACACACTACACTTTCATACAATCGGTTGCGAGTGGATAAAAGAGGAGGGTCCGAAACACTTTCTATGAGACATGCCTACAACCACATTGACACATTTGATTAACAGCGCCACTTTTTTCTCCAGCCCAAACCATTTACTGAGTTGTACAATTAGTTGCATGTTATTAACTAAATAAATATTAGTTTGAGTGTTAAGAACCTGTAATTCAGCTATCAAAGACAAGATTGTTACACAAGATCTTAAGTTGTCTCATCAATGCACAAATTATAATTATTAAAACAAAACTTCATTTAAATTTTAATTTAAAAAAAAAAAAATGTCCTACTGTAATTGTTAGCAGTATGTTTATACCCGGAAATATATCCAGATACCTGGTGAAGATAGAAGCACAAATGTTAGTTATTTGTGCCAAAACTAAAATCTACAATATCAGTAAAGATAAAAATATATTGAACATTGCTGCAAATAATAGTGTTCATATTTCTGATTACCGGTATTTGCAAGCTTGGGCTGGAGAAGTTATATTTTAAGAGGAAATTTCAGGTGGTGGGTTTGCTGTGTTAGTTGTTAGAAAGCCTACCTGGAAGTACAATTATCAGTATACAAACAGTTAAAACACATAACTCATGAGTTAAGACTCGTCATCAAAAGTTCCAATAAGAAAAGTTAAACAAATACTTCACTGTAAAATCAAAACAAGGAAAGAGAAAAAAATGAACGAGCTCTTCTGTTATATTGCACATGTCAGTCATGCAAGGATATGTGTTATTAAAATCAGCTAAAATGCGTTACATAGATGAAAGTTATAGCGAGCAAATCAATGTTTCAACATAGCAAGAGTAGATTTTACTATTTGCCCTTGCTGACTGTGAATTCGCTGTTGCACTGCTTTTCACTCATTTAATGCAGCTAAGGATACACTGCTTAGCCTTCCACCCTAGACATTGCATGTTGTCAAATTTGTTTCAAATCATAAAAATAAAATATTCAACAATAGTACATATAATAATATTTTCAGAACAAACAAAAAGAAAAAAAGAAAAAAAACTGAAACTAAACTTTTAGAAGTCCAGTGGTGGAGGCCAACAAAACGATTGAATGTGATTTTACAAGATGCAGTCATTTTGGTCAACCACCCAGCTCTGGAGAAGCTGCTAGGAAATTTGTTTCATGTTGTTTGTGTTTTATGAATAGTTAGGAAAACAAAATTAATTAAAATGGTAAGATATGAGAAGAAGCACATACTACATAGCCTGAAATTTTCCTGCATTTTTAGCTGGCTATGCCTAAGGACAGGTCAATGCAAGGCATTTGGCGAAGCAAACATTTGAAACGCAGTGAACTCAACTGATACCTCCATTTACTTGATCATTTGCTTGTTTTTCCTGTGACGGTTATTAAAGAAACGGAATTGAAGTTGCAGGTTGAGGTCTTTCCGTACTGTGAAAGAAAACCAAAGATGATGTGAACAATTAGCTCTTCATGGCATAAGTGAACTTGCTGTTGCCTAAAATCTATAAGAGGTGTATGTGGAGATAACAAGGTGTGGACAGTGATCTGAGTAGAAGTTGGCCCCCACCACCATCACATACAAACTGCATCATTTGCTTTAGTGTTTTAGAAGAGGAACAAGCAACAAAAGAGAAGCACATGAGAACTACACAATTTGCACTGCAATACTGGATATGCATATGTTGCTTGAAATATGCAAAAAATTTCTGAAGAAGCTCAAAAGGTTGACCTCAAAAGCAGTGTCGTTATTGCAAAGAAGATTCAGATGCACGTCATTCCAAATAACTCACGAATTTATTAGCACATTCATTCTATAATTCCAAAGAAGACAATAGCCAAGTGAAAGAAAACCATATGGCTAAAATTAATCCATATCTTTGCATATTTGTATGTTACTGCCCGAGGCTGTTTTCCAATTTCCTTTCACTTTTCTGTCTGTGTGGATAATATAAAACACACAAAATGTCACACCATATCAAAGCATTTGATGCTTGATTTGATTTCAATCATTCATGCTGATGAGAACATATTAATAGCAAAACACAATTGAAAGAATGTTGGGTTAAGCCTTAAATCTGCAATATTTTTGAAAATAAAGGGACTTTGCCAAGTGCATACTTGAACAAGTACAATAGATACTATGGTAATTTTCACATACTTATCAGAAAATACTGATATTAAACCATATGTTTTGTTACTAAATGCTCTCATTTACTGTCCAGCTTAAATTTTTCATAGTAAAAACTTCCAATGAGTTTTCTATCTAAATATCACACAAAAGACATTGCATTTCACGCACCATGGTGATTCACTCCTGCGCCACAACAGAACCTGCATCTCAATGGGAGGTAATACTCGTGCGGGAGTTGAAGGTCATCTGGTGCAGGAAAACCTACTCTACAGTAGGTTTCTGTTGATTGAAATAAGGTCCAAAAGAATAAGGAGAATGGGGAGGGCAAAATATGCAATGCTATAAAGCTGCATGCAATATATCGAAATCCACTGCGTTCAGATATTACATTTTTATACCATGCAAAGACAAAGTGTGATCATGTTGAAGTTAGAAAAATGGTCTCCAAAAACTAATGGTTAAGGATTAATTTTTAAAAGACGAAATTGGGTAACTCTGAAGAACTTTAGCTTACATATGCCACAATGTATGAAATAAAAAAAGAGGTCCACAGTACCGTAAGATTTGTCTTTAAAATTGTTGGATCATGCGTAAAATGCTCATATTACACACTAGAATTATAAAATATGGCAAAACAGAATGCATTTAATCATCTCAAACTTGTTACTGTATTCCATACCCATGCATCCTACTATCTCTTCCTAGTGTAGGAGAACCAAATGTTGCTTGCTCGCCCTAAAAAGCACATAGCAAACTAAGACAGAAGAGAGAAAGTACAATGGTTAATATACGTATCTGCTACTAAATAAATACCTCTATTTTAAAAAGTTTTAGTGACCTTAATTAGTATAAGAATGACAGCATTGGTGCCGATAAGGAGACTTTTCTTTTATTATTGGAAGTTTGAAGGAAGAAAAAAGAACATTTACAACACAGCAAACAAAATGTAAGAGGCATGCTAAATAGCACCTAGCAAAGCACAGGCTCAGATAGGCTCAAATGGAGTTTCATCTTCAGGAGTTGAGGGAGAAAGTTCTGGAGATGAGGGAACAACACAATCGGTGTTGTTCTCATCAGTCAACAGAGTAAATGGTTGTGGTGAAGGAGAAGGAGACATAGAGGAGATGGATTCAGGAACCTCAATTTTTTTAAGAGATGCACGAGGCAGTCGGATTGTTGCTGCACACCTTACTTCCTGAGCCTCCCTCCTTCCTGCAATGGTTAAGGCACGTTAAATTTCTTCATTAAGCAACCTATATTCTACATTGGGGCACTCAAAACCAACATAAAACTGTGTTGAAGCTCTATGGAAAAAGCTTTGTTGGTTTACTCGTATTATGTGAATGACTGGTCACCAGCTAGATGTACAGAGCAGGAAGTTCAACTAGCTACATAAAATTCTGACAGCAGAAATTATTTGGGGATTAAAGGGTAAGGCTCAAGTAATTGAAATGATAGTGCATTGGAAGAGTGCAAAAATATGCAAATGGGTATTATTTCTTGCCTGTACTGCTACATAATGCATCTGACCAACAGATGATTTTGTTGGTCGAAACTTGACAAGAAACCATAAAAAGGAAGGGTGGTAGAGGCCAGAGATTAGAGAATAATCATAGTTCTATGAGACTAATTAATCTACCAGTCTGATGACAAAATCAAGGAACAGCTACAAGGCAAAAACATAAAAAGGACGTATACATTCCAAAAGTGCATAACAGAAAATAGGCATTGCACCAACAGGAGCTGCTGTTTAATGTAAAAAAATTAATAAGTGTCCCATTCTAGATTAATGATACTTAAGATCTGTAGAAACTGCTTATCTGACGTCTGTAATAACTGATTTTACTTCAACACCATTGTGAGCTCCGAGGCAAAGTGTACCTGAAAAGTTTTCAGCCAATGTACACTGCACATGAATTGAACTGAAGATTATCTAGCACTTACTCCTATCTATGTTACGCTGAAGGTGGGAAGCAACACGGTGGCGAGCATCATTGTACTCAAGGTGTAAGCCAAGTCGAAGGAGTGACGGGTTCGCTTCAACAAGTTGAGTAATTTCCATTTCAATCTTGTTGCCCAATACTTGTGACCGCTGAAAATTAAAAGAACTTGGCACTTAAAGATAATCCATATGACATAATCTATTGGCTCAGAGCACAATCAGCCATTCTACCTGATTCGCAGCACGGAGCTCTTCAATTGTTCGTGATTTGAGCAGTGCCTTGACCAGTTTAACAATGACTGGTGGACTGATGAAGTTGGTTTCAATGCTGCAAAGTAGATATCCAGTCAGAAATTTTACACTGGATGATAATTCATTCCGCACTATAATCAGAACTTGCTACTCACTTCAGTACCCGAAGAGTTTGGTTTCTTTCTAGAGCCTCAGCCAGTTTCAAAGCAACTCGGTCTGTCAAACCTGTGTTAGTAAGACTCAGGACCTCAAGATGAGTGTTTTCAGACAAAGCTTCAAACAGAGTCTCAAATTTCTCATCAGAAATATTCTGGAAATTCATTTAACAGTAATGAAAATTATTATTTCCTCATTTATACATGTGATACAGAATATTTAAATAAATTGAGAAATGATACAAATCAGTTCACCTTTATGTTGTTCCAGTTCAGATCTGTAAGTGTGTGATCATCCTCTTGAACTTGCCGAATGGTTTTATCGATGTCTGTTGGATTTGGGGGTTCTGCAGGATAAGCTTTCGGTTGAGTTGCTTTGGTAATACCATCCCAACCAAGCCCGATTGGCTGGCCCTTGTTCAATAGTGATGCATGGTATTGGTCTTGGTTCATCATGGAGTGGAAACCCAGAATAGCTGAAATAAAAATGAAGAATGTATCAAAACACAAAACAAACAAGGGGACAATACCCAATGATTTAAATAACCTTACCTGCCAAATCAATAATTTCTTCTTGGGTAGCATCATTTAGTGCATGTTCATACTCATCGCCCAAATCAATGGCAATTTGCTCATCAGCATCTCGCTCTTTTTGTGACTGTTCTGGGGGAACCCACTAAAAAATAAGAGAATAGTTTCAGAAAATGGACACACCTCCAGAATCTTCTGACTCCATAAAATTTGCTGTATGGAGCTAGTACATAAATCAAATCTGTTTCTTGAGGCTACCTTTTTCCCACGGATAACACCAGCAACAAATGGTTTAGCCTCTGGTCGATCGGGAGTTTCAAGAGCCTGCTTATTAATATGCTCAATGAGTTTCTTGCGATCCAAAGGACCTGTGGGCTCCTTCTCACACTCGTAGCCACATCTTTGTGATGGGGGAAGCAGATTGTCCTGAGGATACAGGAATTATTTGTCAAAATACTTACTGTTTCGGTAAACTCAAAGTTTGCATCCAGATTCTTTGACAGAAGAGCCAATACTTACATCAGGATCTACTTCTTTGGCAAGGAGAGATATTTCTTCCGGGCTCAGCTGGGACAGCAATGTGTCAACATCCAAATCATCATATACAGATAGATCTTTGCCATATAACTTGGAAGCTTGGGTCGTCATAGTGGTGGTTGTGGTACTGGACGAAGTCTGGAAAAGAGAAGACACAAAATAAAAGCTGATCCTAAACTCACCTTCACACAGCTCTATGATGTCACTAAGTTTCAAAGAATAAAGTAATTAGGAATAGGATGAAAATTTTTGGCATCTAATATCATAAATTGTAATTAAATAAAATTTGTCCACATTTCCTTGTGGTCAGGTCATGTCATTGGACATTTACATTGGAAATTTAATGAGCTTATAGTGCCGTCAGATGTTGAAATAACACAACGTAATCCTAACAGAAAAATTGTGCGACCAATTTTTAAAATAATCTGAGTAAAATATGCGCCCTAACCTCACGAATCATTACCGACTGGATAGCCTCGGCTGTCAAGGCTAAGAACCTTTGAAGCGACTTGTCAAACAAACATCGCCAGTAATTTCATACGAGATATCACGTTTATTTTCTAGCAGATATGAGAGCAAAAATTCTGACCTAAAATAAAGCCGCTAAAACTCCAGCGGGCGAGTGAGCTGACACAGTTCTGCTTTAGTGTACAGCAGATCGATGATTGTGAGAGACAAGCCAAGCAGCCAATCCCAGCAGACGTTATGTTTGCAAGACCAAGTGTCAATGATCGAGTTGTCTGAAAGCCAACGGGTTGAAGGTTGAAATTGCGTTGAGAAAATGCAACCATAACTTACAAGCTAACGATGCAGAAAATTCTACACAAATAAATCCGTGTCTTACGCCCACTCCTCCTTCCTAAGCCCAAGTGCCGATTATTCTTCCTTTATTTATGTATTGGGAAGGGGTGGGGTGGGGAGGGGGCAACAGGGTGGGGTCCTTGGAAAGTGAGCCACCACACTACCAAGAAAATCAAGTCTGAATTCGAACAAAAGGAACTTGTAAATACTTAAAAATTTGCAAAAAAGAAAAGAGCATAATGTAGGTCTAGACTTTACAGAGTAATGTGAGCATCACAACTTCTGCAGAATGTCCAATGTCCACGAACCCCGTCCCTTCGTGCTCGGAGGCTGGCACTTCGTTGAAAAATTCTTAGCGGGGGAATTTGAAACATTTTATTCATGGGTGGTAGTAAACCGCTCTGTGGCAGAAGATATGCGTAGAGTTTGACCGCAAGAGCATTAAACGATTACGGTGAAATTCACTGAAAAAAATACAGTAATCTGCGTTGAGCATTGCCTGAAGTGGGAGGGGTATGCACCGTCCGTCACCTTCACCTTTACGATGTCAGCGTGACGTAAGAACGGCTAGTTCAGGCTATTTAGCCCAGAACTGTGTTACTGGGTTCACTGAAACCATAGCGAACCCTTTTCCGGGAAGTTTCCTATAGGGTACTCCGGGGCTCGGCCAGCCCGGAAGTAGAAGAACAAAAATCTTCGGGCACGGGGAGGAGAGGGGACGGGTGGGGACACACCACTCCCAACTCCCAGTCCCGCTTCTCCCCCGCGCCCGAAGATTTTTGTTCTTCTACTTCCGGGCTGGCCGAGCCCCGGAGTACCCTATTGAATCGGCATGAACCGGCAAGGGTGATTTTAAGCCCAGGTGATGGGAGGGGCGATGTGCTGTCGGTTGCCTACATACAGGGGATTTGCACTTCATATTGCCTACATTTCAGGCTGCCTTTAGGACGCGATGGGAGAGGAGGGGCAATTGCCTCCCTCTCCCCCCTAAAACCGCCCCTGTGAACCGGGGAAGTATTTTTTCGGTATTCTTTCTCCTACCCGTCTGTAATAACATTACTGATTACTTTTGCAAGGTACTTCAACCGAGAACTTCACGCCGATTTTGTTTACGTGAGTTAGAGTGAAATTCACCGGAAGCTTCTACAAATGAGGACCAAATGCCACCTATCGGATATACCAAACGTCGAAGAGGGGGAATAATAATCTGATGACAGCCGGAGCCAGTGGACTTCCCTCGATCCAATCCGCCCGATGATTGGCAGGGACGCAAGCAACATGTCGAAAAACTTAAGAGCTGGGGAGGTGAAGAAAGAGTCTCTCTAACTGCACTTGCAAGCACTCGGGTTTGTCCAGCGACGCGCTTCGAAGATGTCACCATCGACCTCTCATGCACGAACACACGGCTTGGCCTCTCCAAAACTGGCCTTACTTCAGCCATGCTGCCGCGCGCTGGCGCCGTTGAGGACTGCACTGATAAGCCTTGCGGGCTGGCGCGGGCTGGCGCGAGCGTACAAGAGGAGAACTTCACTTCACATTCACAGTACGCGTGGGGCGGGGCGGGGCGGCAGAGGCGGCGGGGCCGATGCGGTCGCGGTCGCGGGCGAGCGTTCACTGTGACTGTGAACAGGCCGGGGCCGCGACGGACCGGCGGCTCGGGCGGGGCGCGGGGCCTGTGCCTGCCTGCCTGCCTGCCTGCCTGCCTGCCTGCCTGCCTGCCTGCCTGCCTGCCTGCGGCTCAACACCTGGAGCGCGCCGCCGCGCCGTGGGGGAGGGGGGCCGCGGCCGCGCTCTACGGGGACGACGCGACGCCGCGCCGCCGCGACGCCCCCCGCGGCAGGTCCGCAGGCGCAGTCTCCGGCTCGGCTAAGCTAGGCTCGGCTCGGCTCGGCTCGGCTCGGCTAAGCTCGGCTCGGCTCGGCTCGGCTCGGCTCGGCTCGGCTCGGCTCGGCTCGGCTCGGCTCGGCTAGGCTCGGCTCGGCTCGGCTCGGCTCGGCTCGGCTAAGCTCGGCTCGGCTCGGCTCGGCTCGGCTCGGCTCGGCATACGCTCGGCATACGCTCGCCTGGAGAAGCCTACGGAAATGGCCTGGAGCCGCGCGACTTTCTGCAAAACCGTGGTAGTGGTGCTTTGCCCTGGATTTGCCTGAGCATGGTAGGCCACAAGGACACCGAGGCTGCTGGGCTAGTGGGCCAGAGGGAACTGATACAAGGGCTCTACTCGTACCTCTATACACCGTTCCCTTCCTCGCATACAATGTACAATATCCCGGCGTGTGGTTCCAGCCCGTGGACCCGGCGCGGCGGCCCGGCGGCACTCCTCTGCCTCTCTCTCTCTCTCTCTCTCTCTCTCTCTCTCTCTCTCTCTCTCTCTCTCTCTCTCTCTCTCTCTCTCTCTCTCTCTCTCTCTCTCTCTCTCTCTCTCTCTCTCTCCACCGCTTCGTCCTGTGCAGGACTGGGCCGCGCCCATGACGCCATGGTCAGTGAGAGGTACGGTCACGGCACTGCGCCTTATGGCATGGCTCGGGTCAGCTCTGGAATGTCTTCGTCGTGCGGCCGATGGCGTGATCTCGTGTGGTGAGGAAGCAGTGGAACTGTGGACTCATGGGCACACTGAAAATAAAAGTGTTCAACTGGCGTGCACATTGAAGTGTTCAACAGAACGTTGCCCACTTTCATGTATTGACTGGAAATTTGCGTACTTAAAAGTGTTGAACAGTAAATTTGAACACTTAAAAATGTTTAACCCTCAAGTTAAACACTTTTAAGTGTTCAAATTTACTGTTCAACACTTCTTAGTGTGCAAATTTCCAGTGAAACACATAATTGTGCAACGTACCCGAGGTTCAGATCAGGCGGAGATTCAACAGATACCCCTTAGGTTCCCGCAGGTCAAAATGGAAACAACTTAGATCTCATCCAAATTGGCATGTAGTATTCGAGATTCAGAAGAGAGTCGCTAGCTAGAGGATTATTATGGAGATGAAAAGTGGATGGACACCTGCGGGAAAATATGCATGAGCATGATGCTTACAGGTAGCACGTTAGCCTTCGTGCGCGTATAGGCAACACTTCTTATTCCGAGGCGTGGCAGCGAGTAGCAGTCAAGGCTGCTGCAGCGTTTGTTGTGATCCGGCCAACTTCCGCCCGCTGGCGGCGCTGGCCTACATACATATGGTAGACCCTTTCCCTATTGTGTTCAGTCCTTCGGCCGTTCCCAGTCCTGCACAGGGCAAGCCTATAGTGTCCTGACATTCATACTGAATGTTTCATTTGCACCAAGTCAAAGAGTCCCCCATCGTTGGGCCAAAATAGAAATTCCCTCATTAGAAAACGAAGGTCCTCTGGAGTCCCGATTTTGAAATCCCTCCGTGGGTCCTATGCGAAGTCCCCCCAGAGTTCCAAAAGGGAGCAAAGTAGGACTTAGGGATTTCGGCGAGTCTACGCCCTCTGAAATCCCTCGGAAGTCCCTCAGAGGTCCCCGCTATGCCAGGATCTATTCTCAACTGAGCCCTCTAGAGGGCTACAGAGCGCCTATCTGTTTCATCCCACTTTCAGTATGTGATCATATGTTCATATATGTATTCAAAGTGTATCTTCGGCCCTTCTGATGTCGTATGACGCGCTAAAAATGACCTAAAGTGCGTTTTTCTACATGTTCTGTGAACTGTGTAAAAAAAAAAATGGATCCGAGAGAGGAGGGACTTCAGAGGGATTCCACTCGAAAAGGACTTCGGAGGGATTTTAAAAAACAGCGAAATCCCCTTTTAGTTCCCCAAAAATTCGAGGGACTACTTCGGACCTGCTTAGGGACAGAGCACGGACTTCGTTTTCTATTAGGGTTGCGCGTCGCGCTGCACGCTTTGGTGCCTACGCACGTATCACTCTGCAAACTCAAGTGTGAGACAGTATCACACTTTTTACTGCAGTACCACTGTGTCTCACACTTTCAAAAACTATTTTCTGTCGTTGAATAGCAATCATGTTTTAGAGAACAGCATCAGCTTTGGTTCAAAATCCCGGTTAAAACGAGCTACCATGTGATGGGGTTTGGAACAACAATTCATTAAATAATCGTAAATTAATGGTTTCGAAAATTTATAGGAACGTTGTTGTTTGCGATCAGAACCCCATCACATGGTAGCTCGTTTTAACCGGGATTTTGAACCAAAGCTGATGCTGTTCTCTAAAACGTGATCGCTATTCAACGACAGAAAATAGTTTTTAAAAGTGTGAGACACAGTGGTACTACAGTAAAAAGTGTGATACTGTCTCACACTTGAGTTTGCAGAGCAAAGTGAAGTCCTCTCACGCATAAATTTGTGTGAAACGAAGCGTTTGTTTAACTTGGCCCAAACGTTTGCCACACAAAACATACCGACGGCAGTTGGAGTGTTTGTGACATACGTATCTCCATATAAGACTGTAACCCACTCGGACACCGATCGCCCGCTTGCATGTGCACTGTTAAAAATAGTTGTCAGTTGACGACACTGCCCGTGTCGTTTCAATACAACCACATTGTTGGGTTGTTTGCGAGCACACATTTTTTCCATGTGCAAAATATGTTTCATGAAATTTTAAGAACATTGTTACAACATGTTCGTAAAATTCCCATGTGAATTATTTTTTTATAAAATTTTATATAGGGTCTGTATACATTTTTATATATTTGTATACATTCTTATAACGACATCCGTATACATTTTTATAAAGGTCTTTATAAATTTGCATAAATTTTTATACATATTTATAATGATCTGTATAAACATATATAGCGTTATTTATACAACTGTATACGGTCGCCGGTTCCTTATATGGAAGAGTGAGGGGCATTATATGGACCCATATAGCCTTAATGAAGATTAATAAAGATCTCTATTAAAATGTATAAAGGACTTTATAAACTTGTATAAAGTTATCCTTATAAAAATATATATGATTGTATACACACTTTAAACATTTCAATAAAAATCTATAAAAATATATAAAAACCCTATAAAATCATATTAAAAAAAAATTACCTGGGTTACGACTTATGTCGCTAACAAACTTAACTACGAATATGTCGTAAATTTACGACATATTTTTTAACAGTGTGTCCCTCAGTACGCTCTGAAAGAGACCCGCGGGCCCGTGGCACTGCTCAAAAATTGGGTGACGTCATTCTATTTGTTCCCTGTGAGTCAAGTAGGAACGGGTCGCGGGCCATAGGCGGGCTGAGCGCATCCGCTATCTCACATGCACGTGCTACGAGGCCTGCGCCCCGCCCCGGCCGAGCACTGCGGCCCGCAGCCCGGCCCGCCCGGCCCCGCTCACTCAGCCCTGCCCGCCTCGTCCCGACGGTCCCGACACCGACAGATATGGGAATCGCTCTTCGCCATTAGTCACGAACGCGAATAAGACTCATGGACGGGAGGAGGAAGGTGGGAGAGAGGCGGTTTGCTTTCCTTAACAACCAGGGTCGCGGGACGGGTTGGGGGGCTGGCTCCTGGCCGCTAAACCGGACACACTCCACTCCACGCCGTACCACGCCATGCCTAGAGTCCCAAAGTCGCCTAAAGTGCAATCGACACACACGCCGCCGTCCACCGGCAACCGGAGAGAAATTTCTCTTTCTTCCCTCGTATTACCCCTCGCGCGCCGCAAACGACAATCCGGACCCTCGGTCCTAGTGTCCTAGTGTAAACAACGCGAAAGCAGGCCAACCATGTCCGCCATTGCCGGTGGCTGAGGTTACGTTACGTTAGATTTTTAGCAGATGATACGAAGGTATCAGCCTGCTTGTACTGTCATACAGCGAGCAGTATGCAGAGAGCAGCGCAGCCAGCAGAGAGCAACCGGCAGAGCGAGCAGCCAGTGTGGCATATTATTACCAGGTGGCTGACGGACGCCGTGCACTTTTTGTACTATGCAACCCGCCCGCACCGCTTCATCCGGGACTGCATACCCATCAGGCGCTGGGGACCGGCTCCAAGCCTGGACGCTCCGCTCCGACACTGTTGTTGCAGCGAACGCCCCGAAAGGGCCCTCTCGCGGTTCGCGCGGTCTACGGTAGGGCGTTACAGGGGGGAGGTTTGCGGTTTCGCGAGCGTAACCCGCGAGTCCGCCGGGAAAGCTCTCGGTCCGCGCGTCCTGCCGCGAAGGAATCTCGCGTACCGCGGATCCTCTGTGGGTCCTTCGCGGACTGCGAGCAACCCACGAGAAGGATCCGCGGACCTCGACCTTCCCCCGCGGAGAATCCGCGGTTCGCGAGATACCTCCACGGAGCGACTCGCAGACCGCGAGCTCTCCCGGCGGACTCGCGGGTTACTCCCGAGAAACCGTGAACCTCCCCTCCAGTAACGCCCCGCCGTAGACCGCGCGAACCGCGAGAGGGCCCTTTCGGGACGATGGATGCAACATCAGTGCCGGAGCGGAGCGTCCAGGCTTGGAGCCGGTCCCCGGCGCCTGATGCGTATGCAGTCCCGGACGGAGCGGTGCGGGCGGGTTGCATAGTACAAAAAGTGCACGGCGTCCGTCAGCCACCTGGTACAGAAACGGGTTTTACTAAAAATATGACTTGGGTGTCATTTGAAAGCCAATGAACCATACTTTCAATCCCGACCATGAAAATTCAAATATTTCATTAATTGTGACCCAC
Organism: Frankliniella fusca; assembly: GCA_029379305.1. Lineage (NCBI taxonomy): Eukaryota > Metazoa > Arthropoda > Insecta > Thysanoptera > Thripidae > Frankliniella > Frankliniella fusca. The sequence goes on along the minus strand of JAHWGI010001023.1, from coordinate 917,589 downwards.
AGGCCCGAAAAACAAAAAGTGTCTCATGGGACCCCAGACTCCCTTACCCATTAAATACGGAAGAATCCGCGATAGAAAATCACGGGCCTTTCCGTTCCTACTTCGATGCAAAGGGTCCAAAACCCAGTTTTCATCAAAAATGTTCTGGGAGTCAAAAAACACAAAATACAAGATTTTGGTGTACGGGATGGTCCGTAATTTGAATGTATGGGAAGGTCCGTAAATTTCTGGTACGGTCGTCCCGTAAATTTAAATACGGTTCAGACCGGCTAAAAAATTACCGGTTCATCCCATCAAAATTCCCGTTGTAATTTCTGACTGTATGTTTTGTTTTGTTTTAAACTTTGAACCTACATAGGTTTACGATCGCATGTTGGGTCTTTTTGAGAACCGGTATGGGTTTAGGATCCCAATGTTGGTTCGGAACATTTCGACCCACGTGGAGTCTGAAGCACCACTGCCAAGTCCCGCTGTCATCACTTTTCAAGAAAAAAGATCAAAAATGCTGCGTAAAATTTCGCTAAATATGAAATCTATCAGTTCGGTTGCGCTGCGCCTCCTTTTGCTAATACAGCAGAGTTGTATTTCAAACTTTTAAGTTTTCATTGGCAAACGCCTCTGGCCCGATGAGACTGTCCCAAAACGATAGTCGAAATTTCTTTCCAACAATTTTTGTAAAGGTTACAAGGTAACGAACTAGTCCCCATACAGGAACAGGCAAATCCCAGGCAGATTTATCATTCCCACATATGGGACTTATCAAAATGCGGGTATATGTTAAAACTAATGTGGGATATTGCTGTACCCATGTGGGAATGATAACCATGATAACCCACAGAGGGATTTACGAAACCCGTGTTCGAAAACACAAAACCCACATGGAAAAAGTCCAAACCCCGACGGAAGCATGAGGGAAACGTAAAACCCACGTCGGTTTCCGTCTGGATACTCTGCAAACTTAAGTGTGAGACAGTATGACACTTTTTACTGCAGTACCACTGTGTGTCACACTTTCAAAAACTATTTTCTGTCGTTGAATAGCAATCACGTTTTGGAGAACAGCATCAGCTGTGGTTCAAAATCCCGGTTAAAATGAACTACCATGTGATGGGGTTCTGATCGCAAACAACAACGTTTCTATAAATTGTCGAAACCATTAGTTTACGATTATTTAATGTATTGTTGTTCCAAACCCCATCACATGGTAGCTCGTTTAAACCGGGATTTTCAACCAAACCTGATGCTGTTCTCTAAAACATGATTGCTATTCAACGACAGAAAATACTTTTTGGAAGTGTGAGACACAGTGGTACTGCAGTAAAAAGTGTGATACTGTCTCACACTTGAGTTTGCAGAGTATTTCAGCTCGGGTTAAGTGTACGGAAACTCTACTTTCAAAGTCTTTAATGTATAGCTTTTTCGTTGATATGACATAGTTTTTGACGTTGTAATGACGTAATTCTGCCATACATTCAGCGTTCAAAAACCGCAAATATCCGACAAATTTACCGAGTTCAGTTCCACACGGGGACACGTTCAATATGACCTCCAGTATTTTACTATTCATTTACTAATCACTGCTATTTTTTTCATAAAAACAAACACAGTTATTTTTAAATATTTTTTATTTATTTATTTGTTTTATTTTGTTGTCTTTACTACTGCGGTGTGCGAGCTGGGCCGTCCAGTTTGCAGTCAGCCGCGGTAGTAATAAGAGTGATTCACTGCACACGCCACGCCACGTGTACGTGTACGGACGGTTGCAGCAGAACAGAAACGCATGCGAACCACAGCGAACCCGCTCGGCGACGCGCGGAACCGGGTGGCGTGGCGTGGCGTGGCGTGGCGTGGCGTGGCGTGGCGTGGCGTGGCGTGGCGTGGCGTGGCGTGGCGTGGCGTGGCGTGGCGTGGCGTGGCGTGGCGTGGCGTGGCGTGGCGTGGCGTGGCGTGGCGTGGCGTGGCGTGGCGTGGCGTGCTGGCGCTGCCACTCGCCTCCCTCGCCCTTGACGCGCGACGCGCTGCCGGCCGAGCCGTGGACCCAGCCCAGAGGCAGAGGCCCCAGCAGTGTTGTCAGAAAAGTAGGCAAAAACCGCACGAATACACCTGTAGGAGGCAGACGGGTATCTCCGCCTGCCTACTAGGCAAAGGGCAGTCTCACGTGCGGAGAGTTTGCCTAGCAGGCAGGCGAAGATACCCGTCTGCCTCACACAGGTGTATTCGTGCGATTTTTGCCTACTTTTCTGGCAACACTGGGCCCCAGCCGCGTCTGCAGTATTGCACTCCAGATTGGAGCATTGTTCTGCAGCGGCTGCTGCTCCACGCATTGACTTTCTCTAAGGCAGAGCTTGGCCAGGTTCCTCGCAGAGCGGGGAGCGGGCCAAAGGGCAGAGGGAGCAGGCCCCGAGTACCGAGCACGACCAAGCACCTCCACGACGAGGAGAACGGTCTGTGGGCGACGAGCATGACTGCGGATGAGCGACGCGTCGTCTACGGCGTAGCGCGGCAAACAACGAAGCACCCGAGTCGCGGCTGAGTTTCACAGGAGTCACAAAGCTCGCGCGGCGTCAATCAATAGACCATGAATAGACCCTTATTTCAGCATTTAGCGAAGTAAAAAGCAAGGCTAAGAACATCAGACCGGAAACAGTTGCTTATCATAACCAAAACGTTCATGAAAACTTTAATAAAATGCAAACAATATCAAAACGGTACGACCTCGATCCTATATTTTACTCAAGTTGGGCCCATTTGGGTGATAAAAAGGCAACTGTTCTTCACCTTGTTTTTCACTTCGCCAATGCTGAAAGGGTCTAATCCCCCTATAGAGTATACACTCTCTGCGCTGCGTATACTGACACCACCGTAAACTAGTTGGCGTTCTTCTTCTCGAACGCCAAATATCGGCGTTCTTCACGGGGAAAAAATCGCTCGGCTGGAATTAGATGTGGATTAAAAATTAGCACTATACGGTTAAAAACTTAATACAGCAGAAAATTAAATAGCACGGTAGCTATAAAATAAGCACTGCAGCTTAAAAATTATCTGCGCATATACAGTTAAAAAATTGGTACACCTGCTAATTTTCTTGCTTAGACGCGAATTATTCTTTTGCGTATTCTTCTCGGAGAACCAAATTTTGGCGTCTTTGATTTGGCGTTCTTCAGAAGACACCAATGTTTGGGGTGTCATGATGCCAACCAGTTTACAGTGACGCCAGACGACCCGGCACCCGGCCCGCGCGCGCGCCTTACAGTCATGTGTCCACTATTATTGGCACGGAAATGGCTACAGGTGGTCAGAATTTAACTTCCGTGGGCTCTATGGAATCGTTAGGACTTTTAGAATTTAGTTATTAAAAACCAAATTTGATATCATTCATATTAAGTTACACTCCCCAGAAATTTTCTAACTTTACATTTTGGACGCGACGAAACATGTCATAATTTTAAGGTAGGACCCCTGTGAAAAAATGGCCTAAAATGAAAAAAATTATCGATTTTTTTTTAGCTAAAAGTGTACTTTGAAGCTTCCTCTTGCAGAGGATTTTTTGGTTTTTTCTGTATCTTCAATACTTTTGAAGTTATAGGAGTTTGAAGAGCAGCGTGCAAACTCTCCAAAAATAATAAATTTAATTCTGAATAAAATTATTATCCTCATGTTGAGGCTAGTTTAATTTTTTTTAAATTTATTCTGGTATCTTAATATGGAAAAGTTAAGATTTTGAATAGAGTTTCCGCTTGTGCACTGAAAAAATCACAGTGGAATAGAAGAAAAATGGGTGAAAAGCTTAAAATCGGTGTATCTCAAAACACTTGTTTGGGAATTTCAAAATGTTCCATGCGTCATAGTTTTGTAGCCACAGTGATTCCACGCAGAGCAAGTGTTACTTTGATGTTAGTCTACACTTCCAAGGTCTCATTCTATTTTTAAATGAAGTAGAACTGCTAGCCTGTAGGCTGTAGGTATATATAGTGATAATTTTAGCTTGTAAAAATATAGAAAAATGTAAAATTCAAAATGATTATCAGAGAGGTCTATACACAATATGAGACCTTGAAGTTGTAAAGTAGGACCTTCTGATCCAAAAAAAAAAATGACCAAAAATTTTACGGCAAAATTTGTGACGCATGGAACATTTTCCCCATGGATCTACAAATTAACAACGTAAAACTAAAAACATGTTGTGTTGCCCACGTAAGGCTCCAATATTTTTTTTTTGGAAGTTTCCAAACATACTGATGAAGGAAATATCATTGGTTAATTTTTCATCTCACCCCTTGAGGGTGTTGGCCATTTCACAGGGGTCCTACCTTAAAGTGTCTTTTCAGGACTTGGGGCGCCCAACTTCGGATGCGAGGGAAACCTTCATCGTCGCATATGTGAAACTAGAACTCTTCACCAACAAGATGACATAAAATTTTTTGTTTATGTCTCTTTTGTCAAGTTTGAGAAGCGATTTCCCAAAGTCCCCTAAATTCGCACATAGGCTTTTACATGCAAACGTGACTGTTGTCCGGATTTGAGGCACGTAAAGAGCGATCTTAAAACAGTTCTGGCGGCTAAACTATACCAGAAAAGAAAATTTCGACAGTAGGGTATGGGCATATGTTATTTTGTGAAGTTTTTACCCCCCCCCCCCCCCCAAATTAAAAAAAAACACTTTTCATAGTTTTTGAAGGCTGCCCGAATTTAGGGGATTTTGGTTCCTCAATTCAGACACTGACCTTTTAACTCTCACAACCTTTAACATATGTGTGATAAAAAATTGTTTTGGGGGTCTTTGAGCGTGTCTTGACCCAAAGATTCTAGAATCCCCAACGATTTTCGATAAGATCAAAATTGCGGATAAAACACGCGTTTTTCGCTGAAAACTGTCTGAAATTAGGATATGACTGTATCTAGCCGGGTTACGAAAGTTCGTATTTTTCTCTGACGAGCAATGCTGCCGGGCCGGGCCAGCTGAACTTGAAGTCCCCTGCCCTGCCCACCCCACCCCACCCTACCTTGTCATACGGGGCAATGGCCCGCCCGTCGCGCCGTCCGCACCGCGCCACACGCCCGCCATGCCCCGCCGGGCCCCGCCCCGCCCTACGCCCATTTTGGAAGAGAATGGCCCAGTCTGGTCTGTGCGCGTTGTCAAGGTGAGCCCCCGGCCGGGCGCGGCGTGCCCCGCCAGTCTAAGACCGGAGAGGAGCCTATCCCAGGCTGATCTCGCGATATAGCTGAGCTACGGCCGCACTGTAAATACCAGAGCGAAGGATTCTCGCCCTCAGGAGAGCGAGAAATTTTCTCTCACTCTTTGAGAGCGAGGTTTGGTTCTCTCGCTCAATTAGAGCAATAGTCACAAAAATCTCGCCCTATTTGAGCGAGGATTTGGAGACCTCGCTCTTTTTGAGGATTATTTGCAGTTTTCTTTGTCTCCCTTAATTTGAGTGATATTGTAAATTCTTTGTTGTAAATAAGAGCGATGTTCCTAAACTCTCACTTATAAGGGGCAAGAGGAAAAATCTCGCTCCTTTTTGATAAGACATCTCACTCTTGCATTTGCAGTGCGCTGATCCCCGCCCTTAGCCTCTTGCGGGGAAACAACCGTCTGCGAGTGCAGGTGAAGCGGGTGAAGCTCCTGATTTGCAACGGTAACTGGGGAAAATGTAGAGGGGCGAAGAAAATCGGCGAATCTTTATGACTATATCGCTGCTGTACGCCGGGCGCCGAAAAGTGATGTCTTATTCGGCCTCTCTTTACTATATTTAACACGCTCGGCCGATTCACGTCCCGTCAGCTGGTGTGAAGCTGAGCTGAACGTGCGCCTACCTCGGCCTGCGGCGCGCTAAAGCTGGAAGTGCAATATCCAAAACCTTTTAAACTTTTTTGTACAGTGGTGGCTGGCTAGCCTGTCCGGCTTCTCTCATCCCAAGTCTCACGCCTGGCGCCTCACGCCTCGTTCCCGTCGGCGTCCCCTGGTGCTCTCTGACAGGACTGAGCATTTAAATTTTAATTTGAAGTTTAACTTCAAATTTAGCTCCAGGCGCGTATTAAGGGGGGGGCCGGGGGGGGGGAGGCGATCGCCCCCCCTGTGGCCTCTAGACAGCCGCCTGAAAGGTAGGCAAATTGCGATACAAAACCCCTGTATGTAGGCAACCTGAAGGGCACCGCCCCCCCTGTCGGTCGGACCTTAATACGCCCCTGTTTAGCTCAGCCTATGACAACGGACTGACGGGCTGGGGGCTGGGGCTGGGCCTCTGCGTCTCGCATCTCATCTCGTGAGGCAATCGCCTATCGCGCAGGTCATCTCTCGAGTCCTAGAGAGTCCCACCGTGAGGACTCTGGGCACCAGCAAACGCACCGCACCGTGGTCCCCTGGGATTTGCTGACCCACTGTCCGAGTTTCAGTAACAGCAGCAGGAAGAGGGAAACAGGACAGCGAGGTAAAGATGGATAGACAAGTATACGCACGTACATAGAGGGAGAGGGAGAGAGGGAGAGGGAGAGAGAGAGAGAGAGAGAGAGAGAGAGAGAGAGAGAGAGAGAGAGAGAGAGAGAGAGAGAGAGAGAGAGAGAGAGAGAGAGTGGGGAGTGGTGTTTCCTGCTCGCCAATCCAAACCGCAACGGATGCGCGTTTTCATTGCGCCAGAGCGCGGCGCTGAGTCTCATCAGCGCGCCTGCTTTTCGTCCCAAAATGGCACCAGTCATTCCAGCCACTTTCCTCTGCTTTCGTTGTCTCGCCTTCTTCCCCCTCCTCTTTTCTGACTGTCCTATTGTTCTCCATAAACAGTTTTACGTGATTTTTTTCATGACGCTGATATGATTTACGAACAAAATTCTCATCTCAAAACTGTTCGCCCCGCAAGGCGGCGGCTGTCAGAGGGAGAGGCGGGACAGCTGACAGCTCTAGGGAGAAAGGAGAGGAAACACGGCAACTTCTGCTCTGCTGTGAGCCTTTCTAATAACCGTCGGCGAGAATGAACGCGCGCCTGTGGACAAAGCCACAATGAACTGTATCAACACAGGTAAGGTGGGGAGGAGCCAGGCGCGGCGGGGCGCGGCGGGGCGGGGCGGGGCGCGGCGGGGCGGGGCGGGGCGGGGCGGGGCGGGGCGGGGCGGGGTGGCGGCGTGCTGCGGCGGGGTGCGGCGGGTGGGAATGAGGGAGCGCGCTCGGCGGTGGCCTCTGCCTCTGCGGTTCCAGGCTACATGGCTGGGAAAGGGAAATGTTTGTATTTCGCTCAAAAAATAATCATTAGAAAGCAGCGGTGTTCCCGCTGAGTACACAAACACAGAAGCCCGATCTATCACGTAAGGTGTGGCGTGGCGCGACCACTGGTCACCCCCCCCCCCCGGTGTTCATTAAACTGCAAGGCAGAATCAGAACGACCCGCATTAAATAAATATGTCATACGCGAAGGATTTTCAGCGAATGATTTCTTTAAATTATTTGGAATGGCTGGTGGAGAGGCATGACGCGCTCGAGCGGGCCACACTCGGTGACCGAGGTGCAAGAACAACGTTTCTCGATTGCTTATATGACGCATGCGGATTGACTTAGAAGATTAAAAACTGTTACTCGTACGTTGGGGGCACTAGAGGAGCACAATCCCTGCAACGCGGAAGGAAAAATCGCCTTAATCTTGGGAGCAAGTTGGTATTTAGACACTTGCTGTCTCTCTCTAGCTCCGGTCGTAGAGTGCGGTACATCACCTTTCTTCGTATGTCAAGCTCCTCAGGGACCATTTTGACAATTTTGAACTATATATCGTCCATCTATGGTCCTTAAGGATTAGAAATCTGCAATCCGTTTGTTTCTGACTGAATAAAGGATACGCTCTCAAGGAGAGGGTAGCGCCACCGACTGAAGGCTCTCCACTCCATGCTGCGCGGGCCGGGCAGGACGGGGGTCGGGGCAGCGGGGCGGGGCGGGGCGGGGCGGGGCGGGGCGGGGCGGGGCGGGGTGAGGCGTCCAGGAAGTTCAAGCGACATCGATGGGATCGCGGCGTGCTTCAGAGCAGCGTGCAGCGGCGCGTCCGAACTGGGTCAGCGCGGTAGGGAGTCTAGTCGGGATGTGGTCCCTCCCCGGCAGCTTGGAGCTGGGCTGCGCGGCTGCGCGGCTGCGCGGCTGCACACGGTCGCCTCGCCCTGCAGCTGCTGCAGTGCAGTTGCACGCGTTCGGGTGCGCAGTGCGCAGGGCAGGCAGGACGCGCGGTACTCGTTGGGGCAAGAAGGGGGTTCATGGTTCATGAAATAGCCCTCACTGCTCCTGCTGAGCCTGCACTCCGCAGCAGACCACAGCCGCGCACTCCTTTCAAACGGCACGAAAATGTCAAGACATGTGGTTTTCTCGCAAAAAAAAAAATAAAAATAAAATTAAAAAAAAATCAATACTAAGGAGCAAGAAAAATGGACATCGCTGGTGGTATGGCAGAGCGCCCCCGGCAGCCGCTCCCCCATGGCCAAGGTCACCGCTTTGGACGCAAATGCATAAAACCCTCCCCGCTCCGCCCCTCCCCACCCCTCCTCACCCCACCCCTCCTCACCCCACCCCACCCCCACCCCCCCCCCGCGCCCCGCCCCGCCCCGCCCCGCCCCGCCCCGCCCCGCCATGCGGCAGCTCGCCACAACCACCACCGCATCAACGGCGAGGAAGGACACTCTGCCACCGCGGCAACGGACAAACATCAACAACACCCCAACCCACCCCACCACGCCCCGCCCCGCCCCACCCCACCCCACCCCACCCCACCCCACCCCACCACGCCCCGCCCCGCCCAGCTGTGCGGCGGCAGGGGTGAGGGGTTCTGGTAAAATTAGCTTCGGGACGTAAGCGAGCGCACCAATGGCCAAGTATAGAGCTTTGGCCATCCGCCTGGCCGCCGAGCCGAGCCGAACGACGAGGGGCCGAGCGGAGCGGCGAGGAGCGTCGCGGCGGGGCGGGGCGGGGCGGGGCGGGGCGGGGCGGGGCGGGGCGGGGCGGGGCGGGGCGGGGCGGGGCGGGGCGGGGCGGGGCGGGGCGGGGCGGGGCGGGGCGGGGCGCCACTAGTCCCACAGGCCGGGCGCCGCGCCGGGCCATACCGGCGCACAGGGCAGGACAGTGCCGTGCCGTGTGGGAGGCGCCGCAGCACAGGAGAGAGGAGGGAGATAGGAAACAGCCGACTGATTCAGAAGATCGCTCTTATCCCTCCGACCTTGTTGCACCTAAAGGAGAGGGGTCTCACGGAGCTCCTCCACCACCCTCACCCTCTGTAGATAGAGATGGGCACTTAATGCGATCGCATTTTCTGCACTATGTCTTAAAATTGTTCAAAATAAAAAATAATGACTTTTTGATGTTACGGAACAACGGTACAGTGCATTTTCAGGTCGCATTATTTCGCATTATCTGGCATTTTTCGGCGCATCATGCTTTATTCGCATAATGCGCGCATAATTCGCGTTTTCTTCCCACAATAGAGAGAAAAAATCTACAGTATCCTTCATATTCATACTGTACTTTTGACTATATGTAGAGACTGGTTATAGAAGGCGCTTCGGGGAGCTCTGTGATAAACCTCCAGCGGCCAGCGGTGCCCTATGCTGGCCATGGTAGTGCTCCAGTGCTCCATGAGTGCGACGTGGACAGATGTATGAAAGCGATCTTCGGAATCGCTCGGCAGGTGCAGAGGGCGGGAAGCTGACGGGCCGCGCGGAAATAGCGAGAGGAAGGAAGGCTTTCGGCGGCGGGAGATTATGGACTCCAACGAAGAGGTCGTTATAGCAGCGTTGGAGGGATCACGGCGCACAGTGGTCCCGCGACCCCTGTTTTGGGGGGAAAAGTCGAAAGTAGCGGGGAGCGTTGCGGATGGTCAGATCGTGTTGTCAGATGTCCAAAGTAACTGTCTTTAAGAGGAAATCGATTTTTTACGACCGTTTTGAAGATACAGAGTCACAAAGTTTAAGAAACAAGAAAAGTTATAACTTTCTTGTTTACTGAAATTCGACTTTATTTCATACAAATTTTACCGCAACCTCAACAAACAGTCCTCAAAGTACAAAAATTCAGCTCAATTTCGTGGACTGGGCCACATTGCTACGCAATTCACTTAGACTCGACGTAAATCCAGTGGTGCCGTTGTAAATTTTTTAGAGGCCATACGGTCCTTGCCGACCTGTTTGGTGGTGTGAGGGTTGCCTAGTTCCCAGGCGTTGTAAAAAACTCAGAAATTTTGGTACATCTTTATTTTTTTTTAGAACCACTTCTAGAAACTGTATTTGGCACCTTCCCTGTCAGGCTGGTTGTTTACACATCTACTAAAAATGATTCAAACGATACAAAGGGCGCGTCTTGGCTTGTGCCATGAGCTTACGGGTAGAGTAGAGGCCGAAGCAGAAGTTAAAGCCCCGTACGCATCTGGGTGCGTATGGCCTGGGGAATTTTAAAGGCCATACGGTGCCTTCCAAAACGCTTATAGGCCATACGCCGTATGGCCCCGTATGGCCTCAACGACACCACTGCGTAAATCCACGGAATTCGCGTGCTTCACGTAGGTGATCAAGTTAAATTATACGAAAACTGATTCACTGGTAAAACAAATGTATAGTTCTAAACATCAAACGATGTTTAACTGATAATGTTTAATACTTAAACACTATATCATGTTTAGTTCAAACTATACATCAGCAGATGTTAATTTTCTCAAACACTTTGCAAGTGTTCAGTTGGCTATACACTTGGCGCAGCGTGGTATCCCTATGCTTTTCCATGTGAAGCTTCGCCCAAGTGTATACTTCCATACATCACAAAATGTTTAACCTCTAAACATTTGCGAAGTGTATAGGTGTTAAACATCTTGTCATGTTTAGTTCCTGCTATACATAATGTCATGTATAGAATCGCCAACTTTACACCATGATGTATAGAAACTAAACATTTGTTTAACCAGTGTTTCCCATGCGCGCGAGCCTGCGGGCGTACGGGGGGGCGGGGCGGGGCGGGGCGGGGCGGGGCGGGGCGGGGCGGGGCGGGGCGGGGCGGGGCGGGGCGGGGCGGGGCGGGGCGGGGCGGGGCGGGGCGGGGCGGGGCGGGGCGGGGCGGGGAGGCGCTGCCACAGCCGTGCGGGCGTTAGTCAGCGTGTGCACCGCAGACTGGTGGGCGTTAAGAGAAGGGCCACCGCACCCGCGCCGCTTCCCCTCCCCGCTCCCCTGTTGCTGGGTCCCGCGGGTACGCCCCACATCACCACAGCAGCGCGGGCGTCGCCAACGGTCGCCACCCGCCTTTCCCACCGGCGTCGCCTGACTCGCGCACGCCGCACATCGACGTCTTTCCTTATTCCGCCTCTCTCTCTCTCTCTCTCTCTCTCTCTAATTGGGACTCAGAGATATCTGACCAAACTTGAAGAACTGCAGAGAATGCAACTCATTGTAAATGGCTGTGAAATATATTTTACTCAAGCTGTTAATAATTTAGGTATTATAATGGATAGCACTTTAAGTTGGACAGATCATTGCATTTCAGTAGCAAAAAAAGTTTTTGCCACACTTGCTCAGCTGCGGCGTAACTTTTCATTTATTCCACCTAAGATTAGGCAGCTTCTTGTATCTACTCTTATTTTTCCTCATTTTGACTATGGATCAGTCCTACTAACTGATATATCATCTGGAAATGGTAGTAAACTCCAAAAAATGCAGAATGCCTGTATCAGATTTATTACAGGAGTGAACAAATACCATCATGTTACTCCATTATACTGCAATCTTAACATCCTGAAAATATCTGAAAGGCGCCTACTTGCCATTGCTGTGTTGATATGGAAAATTATTACCACTAAAACACCTGAATATTTGTATGATCAGTTTCAATTTGTATCTGCTGTCAGTACTAGGTCTACAAGATCGAATGCCTTAATGCTGCATATGCCCCAACATAGAATGGAAAAATTCCACAAATCCTTTACGATACAAGCTATTAAAATATGGAATGACTTTGAACTGTATAATTACACACAACTTTCAGTGACATCTTTTCGTAATCTGATGTACAAAAAATGCCTTGTGCTGTGATACTATTGTAAATTTATATTTTTTATACTGTTATATATCTTGCAAAGTTTGAAAAATTCAACCTGTTCTAGAGAGCGGGTCGGTGTTTGTAGTGGGACTTTATAGTCCTTGTAACATTAGACCCAATAAACCCAATTCAAATTCAAATTCAAATTCAAATTCTCTCTCTCTCTCTCTCTCTCTCTCTCTCTCTCTCTCTCTCTCTCTCTCTCTCTCTCTCTCTCTCACTGTGAAAAATATCTTTGTAGATTTACGATAAATTTTGTAAATCGCGATTTACGAAATATGTTGTAAATTTACGACGGACCGTTTTTGCTCGTGAATGAAATTCAAGCTGATATGTAGTGCTTGTAATTTTACGATTTGTAATTGTAATTTTACAACTGCACTTCGTGGAAAATTTTCCCGTAAACTTACGACTATTTTTCACAGTGCTCTCTCTCTCTCTCTCTCTCTCTCTCTCTCTCTCTCCCTCTCTCTCTCTCTCTCTCTCTCTCTCTCTCTCTCTCTCTCTCTCTCTCTCACACACACACACACACGCAAACTCACGAAGTGGTCGGTGAGAATAACGCCATCCTGAGCGCGGCAGCGCCCCGCCCCACATCAAAGGAGCCCCGCCCTTGCTGCCCTTACATACACGCGGAGAGTGCTGCAGTTTGTGAGTTGATAGATATATATACCGAAGGTACAGCTAGCACGAGATGGTTATGCTGACCCTTCCACAGTGGGCATATCTATCTCCGGCGCGGGGCGTGGGGCGCGGGGCGCGGGGCGTGGGGCGCGGGGCGTGGGGCGCGGGGCGTGGGGCGCGGGGCGTGGGGCGCGGGGCGCGGGGCGCGGGGCGTGGGGCGCGGGGCGCGGGGCGCGGGGTGCGAGGCGCGGGGCGCGAGGCGTGGGGCGCGTTTCGCGAGGCGCGGGGCGCGGGGCGCGAGAGCGGCGACCGGCAAGGGTGAACGAACGCTCCGCTTGCGTTGCATCTGTCGGGCGGTGGCGGCTGGGCCGAGCAAGGCGGCGCGACGGGTTGTTTACAAACAGTACAAAAACGCCCCCACCACGCCAGCCCCAAGGGGGTCACATTCTCTTGCATTTATCTGTCCCACCGACGGCAGCAACCCGAGGGGGTATTCACTCATAAAATCTGTGACCCGAATATTACGCCTATTACGCTGAATTACGCTCCGAAATTGTACAGAATTTGGCCAAAACAGGCAAAACAGCCCAAAATGACACACAAATACGGGAAATAGGGGGGAATTTTGGGTATTACGCTCTTATTACGCTTCTATTACACATACTATTACGCATTTATTACGGATAGAGTGAACCGACTATTACACGAGTGCATACCCCCTCGCAGCAACCCGTAGAGTCGTGAAGGACCAAGAAAATACATGTGACCTTTCATCACGCTTATGAGGTTGCGCGCTTCCGAAGCCCGCGCAATAATCATCAATATTGTTTATGCCGCGACGGTAAACGCCTGCGGGCCTCATGGGTAGGCCGACCCGCACTACGCGAGTGCCGCATGGTTGCCTACCCAGCCCCCCGCGCCGCCACACGACCGACCATTGTGGGGTTTTTTCCCACTACACGGAAACAACACCGCGCTGCCTTTCTTTCGTTCTTTCATTCGGCCCCACAGACACAACACCGCAGTATATCCATACAGCGTGTGCGCGCGCTGTGGCTGCAGGGCGGCGTGGCGTGGAGTGGCGTGGCCGAGCGGGGCGAGGCGGGGCGGGGCGGGGCGGGGCGGGGCGGGGCGGGGCGGGGCGGGGCGGGGCGGGGCGGGGCGGGGCGGGGCGGGGCGGGGCGGGGCGTGGTGCGGTGCGCAGACCGCAGCGCAGAGTGACCCAGTGCCTCTGTGCACGTATCCGCGGATCCGCGGCCAGGCGGCTATTCCGCGGCAAGGACTAGGACAGCGAGGGCCTCCTTAGCCTACATGAAAACTCCTGGTTAGACCTTATCTGTGGCCGCCCCGCCCCGCCCCGCCCCGCTCGGACCCACTCGTCCAGTCCGGTCCGGTGGCTTATTGTCTCGCGCCACCTTCCATTCCCTTTCTCAATCCCCCGCCCAGCCACACCGCGACTGGTTCGATTCACTCACGCGGACGCGCGACTTGCTGCAAGCTTTAACGTCGCCAAAGCCGGGAACTAGCCCTCTCCCCTCACTCCCTCCGCCTAGGGAGGCTTTATGCTCCAACAAGTCAAGGTAGACGCACGTCAAATACACTCTAAAGTTTTTACTACCAAATTTGCTTAATAACTAACATAACTACGAAGCGTTTTGTGCAGTCATAAGTTGTAAAGAAATTCTGAAGTATTACTTAACTTTTTCATAGTAATACTTAACGTTTTCGTAGTACTTAATTTAACCGTAATCATAATACCGAGGGGGTTTTCACTCGCGTAATACCGTGTACACATTGCCCTGTAATACCGTGTAATACCGTGTAATACCGCGAAATACCGTGTAATACCGCGAAATACCGCGTAATACCGCGTAATACCGCGTAATACTGCCACGTCACCCCTCACACACCAAATATTCCTGCTAACGTTTTACTTCAATCATCTTGCTTCAATCATATTGCTAATGTTAATAGAAGTATACTGAGGCATTCCCTTGCCCCCTCCACTATTCCCCCTCCCCTTGCTCCCCCACTCTAGTGAGCGTTGTTGTGCTTTTGAGTTGGTTTTGGCGCCGACGAGCAGCGACGACCCACTGGAAGGCAAGGCAGGCAAGCATCTTGCTCTCCTTTCCATAGCAAGTATTTTTTTTTTTTTAAAAAAAAAGTTTATTAGGAAATTCTACGTTCTATTATATCATTATCTTATGCGAGCGCTCGTAAACGTTAATTCCTCAAGGGACTCAAGCTATAAGCTAGGTTAGGTTATGTGACAACCCCTTGCCCCCTAGCTTCTTAATTGTTTCTGGAGTTACTCAATAACACACACAATAACATGGTTTTAATGCACTCATTTCAGGATATTTCAGAATATTTGGTTATTTCTTATTTTTGAGTTTCGTAAAATCTTTTCATTGAACTCTGAATTCTGAAATATTTTCCTGATTTTATAAAAATGAAAAAAGTGTCCTGTTGTCCCATTTCTTCTTATTTTGTTTAAATAATAATCCAATACCCAGTTCAATTTTTTAAAATGTAGGGCTTGGGTAGAAACCCAAGCAGAGTAAAAAATTAAGGCAAATAATGAAATTGTGTTCTGAGTCACAACATTGGCCTGGGGGACCATGTTGGAGGAGCCTTCCAGGCCACCTGGCCGCCGCCGGCCTGTACGACGTTGGCCTGCAGGACCAGACCCCCGCCCGCGAACCCCTCACTCCCCCCTCCCCTCTTCCTCTTCTCCCATGTCGTCCAAAGATCCGCCAGCCCGCTATACATGCGCGCGCAATGGGTTGTCTACCTAACAGGAGACCACAATCCGCAAAGCGTTTGTAATTGTTTGCAGTTGGAAGGTCCGTCATACTGTTATTGTAATACCTCCGTAATACCGTGTAATACCTCCGTAATACCGCGTAATACCCTGTAATACCGTGTAATACCGCGTAATACCGTGTAATACCGCGTAATACCGTGTAATACCGCGTAATACCTGTAATACATGAATTATGTAATACCGTGTACACCAAAATTCCGAGTGAAAACCCCCTCGCATAATACAAGAAAAAGGTTTTGTGGTGTGGATACTAGGCAGGAAGAAAAGTTTAGTAATACTAAACAATTTCTTCAACCCTAATAAAAAAGGAAGTCCCTCTGAGGTCCCTAATTCCAAATCCCTCCAGAGTCCCTAATTCCAAATCCCTAAAATGTATCCAGATGGTGCATTCTAGGGACTTGGGATTTCGGAATCCCTGTCCACGGAATCCCTTCTGAAGTCCCTCGAAAGTACCTCCTATGCCACTCTCCAATCTCATCTGAAAGGGCTACAGAGCGCCTATCTGTCTCATTCAAAATTAAGTATGATATCATATGTTCATATATGTATTCATAGAGTATCTACGGCCCCTCTGATGTCGTATGACGCGCTAAAAATGACCTAAAATGCGTTGTTCTACATGTTCTGTGAACCATGGAAAAATATGGATCGACAGAGGAAGGACTACTAGAGATTCCTCTCGAAAAGGACTTCGGAGGGATTTCAAAAACCGCAAAATCCCCTTTTAGTCCCCCCAAAATTCGAGGGACTACTTTGGACCTGTGTAGGGACAAAGTGGGGACTTCTTTTTCTATTAGGGAAACCTTATGACAGCACAAATGCTTGGTAGTTTACTAAGCAAATTTGGTAGTAAAACCTTTAGACAGTGCATGAGAAGCTAAGATACACGGGGCCGTTAGGGGAAAGGGGTCGAGGAGGAAACCCTGACAAAATGATGACAGGAGGGGGAGGGGCGTTTGGGCTGTAATGACGTAGTTTTTGCCAAGTGGGGGAAGGGGGGATTTCAAGCTGAAAGGTAGATACTAGTGCTTTTAATTTTACTATTTGTAATTGTAGTTTTACATATTATCACTTCGTGGAAAATTTTCCCGTAAACCTACACTCTAAATGCGAAAGAACATTTTTGTTCCTCAGATAGAAACGTTTTTGCGCCCATCCAGAACGGATATAAACATTTGCTACTTAAACAAGACAAATTGTGTTAAACGTTGCATAATATGTCTAGTTTTAGAAACAAATTTGTATCCACTCTAGATGCGCGCAAAAACGTTTCTATTGGAGGAACAATATTGTTCCCTCGCATTTAGAGTGTATAGGTACGACTATTTTTCACAGAGACTTTGTCCAGCGGCCCGCAGAGCTTTCAGATCAGCTGGTTGCATAAGTTTAGAAATGACGGCCACGGTTCAGGAGGTGCGATCTGGCTTGCGCTCCCCGTAGCGGCCGCGGCGGCCCCGCCGTGCAGGGCTGAGAAGCGCACAGCCGACACCTTCATTTCGCCAGCCCCACCTCGCCCCGCCTCAAGTTCTCCCCAAAAGCTCGCGGGAGGCCTGGCCTGCCTTGCCGTTCCCTCCAGCGCCGCGGGAGGCAGAGACGAGGCGAGGGAGCGCCGTGACGAAACACTTTGCGAGGCTCCCTCCCGCCGCGCAGCGACCGCGCTCCCACCTCTCGCCCACAAATCAAATGCTTGTCTCACTTTTGTTCGCACGTACACTGTGAAAAATATCCTCGTAAATTTACGACATTTTTTGTAATTTTGATTTGCAAAATATGTCGTAAATTTACGACAGCCCATTCTTGCTCGTCCGTCAATTCCAAGTCGATAGGGAGTGCTTGTAAATTTACAATTCCAAATTGTAATTTTACGACTTTCATCATGGAAAATTTTCCCGTATCCCTTACGAGTATTTTTCACAGTGTACGTTTCGGTGCAGCCTCAGCCTGCACGTCAGCCAGGCCAGCAAAGACTTCCCTGGCGTGGGGTGGGTCAGCTGCTGGTCAGCACGCTGGACTGAACTCTCCCCACACTACTGTTAAAACCCTGCGAAGAAATGCTTCGCATTACGAAGAAAATCGTTCGTAAGCTGCGAAGCATTTGGCTGCTTGGTTATTGCGAAGCATTTTCTTCGTAGTGTGCGAAGAAATTCCTTCGTCGCCAGGCGGATACTTCGTATTGCGAAGCCTTACGAAGCAACCAAATTCTTCGCAACGCTGCGAAGAATTTCCTTCGTAAGAATTTTACAGTGCACGGCGATCACGCCCAGCTCGACGCGCGGCCCGATAAGCACCCGCCGAGGGGTACCTCTGCGGGTACCTCAATCTTTTAAATGGGCGGACACCGATTAGTGGAGGGTTGTATTGTGATTGGAAGGAAACTTTCAAGGGTCGACCACTTCCATAATCCTCGTACATCCCTCTAGATGATGATTGATAATCACATAGTCAGCATGTAAAATTTCCAAATATTGACAAATTTTGACAAATATGGAGAAATATTATCAAATTTGAAAAAAAGTTGCGTGATTACTGGCCAATAATCAGTAAATGTGTTCAAGATAAACTCAAAAAATCATTGATAATCACCATAATCGTGACTAATTATAATCCTCGTTCGCGATTTTTCAAACTAGTAATAGACCCTTGGAAAATTTGACCAAACTTTAAGGAAGGCAATACATTTTTGCCACCAATTCGATCTTTAGGTATTTTAAAAGTGGCCCCACAATGGCCGGAATCCGACCGTCCGTCAGTCAGTCACTCGTTTTAGCTTCTCACGTCCATTATTTTAGATGATTATCAACTGAAGTGGTTCCTTCTATATGAAAAGTCCTGATTTGAAAAGTTCAGAAGGATAAAAGTCAGTAAAACAAGTGTAAAGAAGTGACGGATGGGTGAAATAAGACTGACTGACGGCGGATTCCGGCCATTGTGGGGCCACCATATGCTTAAAATGCATTTTTGTCATAAAATTATGTGACTGGGTTATGATTGGAGAATGATTGGAAAAACTACGCAGGGTGTACATTGATTGGAGACGGAGAGGTACTCATCGGCACCCGCAAACATTGCAACATTTTGTGGGTGGATGAGTGGCGGTCGGAAATGCTCGTCTCGGATGCAAAAACAACGGGGTGGGTGCGAGGCGGCGCGAGATAAACAGATGACTCATGTCTGTGTCTGCTGTAAGGTATGCGATCCACCCGTTGTGGTGCACACGACTCAGCATTAGCAGGATCAGCACAACCCGACGAGACCGAAAGTCTCGGCAGCTGATTGCGAGCTGACTGCGAGCTGACTGCGGGCTGACTGCGAGCTGACTGCGGGCTGACTGCGAGCTGACTGCGAGCTGGAGCTGACTGAGGGCTGACTGCGAGCTGACTGCGAGCTGACTGCGGGCTGACTGCGAGCTGACTGCGAGCTGACTGCGAGCTGACTGCGAGCTGACTGCGAGCTGACTGCGAGCTGACTGCGGGCTGACTGCGAGCTGACTGCGGGCTGACTGCGAGCTGACTGCGAGCTGACTGCGAGCTGACTGCGAGCTGACTGCGAGCTGACTGCGGGCTGACTGCGAGCTGACTGCGAGCTGGAGCTGACTGAGGGCTGACTGCGAGCTGACTGCGAGCTGACTGCGGGCTGACTGCGAGCTGACTGCGAGCTGACTGCGAGCTGACTGCGGGCTGACTGCGAGCTGACTGCGGGCTGACTGCGAGCTGACTGCGAGCTGACTGCGAGCTGACTGCGAGCTGACTGCGGGCTGACTGCGAGCTGACTGCGAGCTGACTGCGAGCTGACTGCGAGCTGACTGCGAGCTGGCTGCGAGCTGGAGCTGACTGAGGGCTGACTGCGAGCTGACTGCGAGCTGACTGCGGGCTGACTGCGAGCTGACTGCGAGCTGGAGCTGACTGAGGGCTGACTGCGAGCTGACTGCGAGCTGACTGCGGGCTGACTGCGAGCTGACTGCGAGCTGACTGCGAGCTGACTGCGGGCTGACTGCGAGCTGACTGCGGGCTGACTGCGAGCTGACTGCGAGCTGACTGCGAGCTGACTGCGAGCTGACTGCGGGCTGACTGCGAGCTGACTGCGAGCTGACTGCGAGCTGACTGCGAGCTGACTGCGAGCTGACTGCGAGCTGGAGCTGACTGAGGGCTGACTGCGAGATTCCCGCGAGGTGACCGTGAACTGACTGCGAGCTGACCGCACCCATCGTGTAACTGGACAGGAGCGCGGTTCTCACCAGCCTTAATGCGTGCGAATTGGACTGCCCCGCCCCGCGTCGCGCTAACAGCCCGCGCTCCCGCCCGCGCATCGCCATAGCGCTTCTCTTTGGGCTCATCATATTCGTGGCTGACTTCGGCGACTCGGCGTGCCGGGGAAGAGAGGCGTGGCTGGGGAGGGGGATCTGTTGATTTAACTCATGCACAGTAGTTCAAAAACTAAAAATTAGCAGAACACGTTGGAGTAAAAATGTCAATTCAGTGTTCGAATCATCATTTCACAAGGAGCCTACAGTTCAAAAAATCAAGCTGATCGGACAAGTCTTTGCTGAAATAATTGAGCTAATTTCTAAGTCTTTTGATCAACAAGGATGAAATTTGTCATGTGACCTAAACTAATGACACTAATCAAACACTGACGCTAAACATTGAGTTACTTAACCAAAAAGGTGAAAACTGTCTAGCTCAGTATCTAAATAAGCCATCCGCGAAAGTATTTTATGAGACCAAAACATTAATTAACTTTGAGCGTACCAGAATTGTCCTAAAATCGATTTCTTTTTAAACAATTGTTAATTGGTTACGCATCTTTGGTTTTTATGGTGATTGCTTGCGGCGCGGCAGCGTTGTTGATAGCTGGACCGCCGTGCGACATTTTAAATAGCAAAAGAGAGACATAAAATTAACGATATGGTTTTCAGAGCGCGTTGTGACTGAAAATTATTAAAGTCTTTTTAATTCTCAAGTACATGTTAACGTGCCGTTTAACGCGTTAGCGTTAGAATTTTTCATTGTAATTTTGTACGAATCGGCTCGACACGATTAGCCGCAGCCATAAGGGGCCATCGTCAAGAATAAAGAAATAAAAAAAAAATTCTAACGCTGACGCGTTAAACGGCCCCCTAGGTTTGAAAACTTGCTCCAAAATGAGAAAGAACTAAAGTCAGAACTATCAAGAGTATTGAAAACTTGCAATAAACACAGGAGATACCTTTACATGATGCCTCAAATCGCACTCATGGAGTATTATCAAACTCCGAAAACTCACCTTTAATTTGTTGAGAGAATTTGAGACATTACAGAAAAATAGACACAATGTCGTGCATAGGTCATTGTTTAAAGTAAATGATTTTCAAAGCTTTCAGTTGAGAAATGAGGGAACCATAATAATACTGGATATATGAAGCGGGGAGCATGGCCGCTGCTTCTAGCTCCGCCCACGCGGCATGGGTATTGTTGCCTTGGCAACTGATTTTGCACATTGGAATTGAAATTACTCGGATCTGGTCAGACAGACAGTCAGACACAGTCTCAAAATTTTCTAATTTTACGAACTACTCTGGAAACGCAAGTGTGTACTTGAATGCAGTATTTCCTGCATACCTACATGTATTCAGGAAATAATGTGTACTTAGCCAAGTATGCAGGAAATACTGTGTACCTGGTCAGGTACGCAGGAAATCCCGTGTACTTGACCAGGTACACACTAAATTTCCCCCATAATAGTATGGAGGTTTTCGTGTGTACCTGGTCAAGTACACAGGATTTCCTGCATACCTGACCAGGTACACATTATTTCCTGCATACTTGACTAAGTACACATTATTTCCTGAATACTTGTAGGTATGCAGGAAATACTGCATTCAAGTACACACTTGCGTTGCCAGAGTATTTTCTATTGCAATTTCGTTTGAATCTGTGCGACATGCAGATATTGCTGTGGTCTTAATAATCCATTATCGAGAAAAATAAAACTTTCGGGCGAAAGGAAGAAGGCCCCCGACAGGGACCTAAAAAACTCACGGTTGTGAGCAATAGGCACCCCTAACGGGGGCCTAAAAAGAATACTGCTCCCCGCAGCGCCTCGACTCCGCCCCGCGAGGCTCGGCCCAGCTGACCTACCGCGATCGCGAGAGAAAATCCCCTCTCGCGGCCATTTTAGACGCCACTAAGGTTGGGGCAGGTCAGGTTCTGGTCATGCCTCCGCAGCGGGCGGCGGGGCGGGGCGGGGCGGGGCGGGGCGGGGCGGGGCGGGGCGGGGCGGGGCGGGGCGGGGCGGGCGGGGCGGGGCGAGCTCTCCGATTATATCACGTCGGATTGGCGGCGATGCAGCGGCTCTGCGCAGCTCTGTCTTCATCACGTCGCTCCGCGTCACGCCGTCGCGTCGTGCCCCGCGGCACTACAAGTCGAACGGGACCCAGTTAATATAATTTTTAGCAGATGATACGTAGTATCAGCAGCTTGTACTGAAGTAAAGTTAGCGTGGTTAGCGTAAAGCGTTGTAAAGTTAGCGTGATCAGCGTCAAAAAAGTAAAACGTTAAAGTTGTCAAAGTGAAAGTTATCCAGCGATAAGCGTTGAAAAGTTAAAGTTGTTTCCTAAAGGTATATTAGGAGCGCGGCTGCAGCGGGCTTTGCGTCCGTCCGGGCGGCGTCCGGCGTCCGGCGTGGTCCGTGGTCCGCGCCCTCCGACTAGCGTTGTCCATATTCAGGCTACCGGCAACTCGTAGATTTAAACAATGGACGCTACAGTACTCGGCTGCCGTCTGCAGCCACACCATGCGCAGCCCTATAGCCCTATGCTCCAATGGCTGGTTTACTACCCATAAAGCTAGGGCCCCCTCGCGCGCCTCGCCTCGTCGCGACACGCCGAGCCACGCTCCGCCACCCGCTCCGCCCCACCACACGCAATGCTATACCATAGCGGTGTTATTTGAAGTTTTCAGCAGATGATACAAAGTATCAGCAGCTTGAACTAAAGTAAAGTTCGCGTTGTTAGAGTAAGGCGTTGTAAAGAAAGCGTGATCAGCGTCAATCGTAGTCAAAAAAGCGTTGTAAAGTTAACGTAATCAGCGTCAAACGTAGTCAGAAAAGCGTTGTAAGTCTAAAGTATTAGTTTAAAGTCATCTGCTTTCACGTTAGCGTTAGCGTTGTCTTTTGAACGTAACGAAAACTTAAAGTGTAAAGTTCATTTTAAAAAAAATCAATCAGGATTGGAATTGAAAGCAGATGATATCGCAAGAGAAATTGTTATGGGGTGTGCTTTGTGTGATAATTTGTGTAATACATGGTATTATTGGATTTGAATTAGATTTTTTCCTCGCGTTCGTCGCTCCCGACTAATCTGCGCTGCCGCCGTCGCTGTCGCTCTCGCTCCCTCTGTTCCTGAGGCACGGCCGCCCTCCGCTCTCGCTCCCTCTGCCGTTTCCTCTCCCTCTATTCTTCAGTCAGTTTTCTGGGTGCCATAATAACCGGGCGCAAGGACACGACTGACTGAAGAATGCTCAAAACGAGTCAACAGCCAGCCCACTACACCCACTACCCAATACCATTGTTGTCTCACTACCTTTGCTACTAGCCACCACCACTGGCAGAGGAATGCAGCAGCAACAGGTGGTGGGCACGACCGGGAACCGCATTTCCCCCCCCGCCTATATAAATAATGGTCCGCCTGCCTTTCCACTCGTTCAACACGAGAGTAAAAGCAGACACATTAATTTATATGAAATTAGATTAGTGAATTGTCTAAAATGTATCATCTGCTAAATAGCCTCTCTTTCTTGTAAGAGAAAGACCAATATCATGGTTAAACTGTAGGCTGATTCCGCACATCGGTCAATGGGAGGTAGACGCGGTCCTCTCTCTCCCACTCAATGACAGTGCCTCATGAGTGCGAAGAGGACGGAGATACCAAAGTCCCATGTGGAATCAGTATACTGGCCAAGACTTTCTCATTCGTTCTTGCCAAGATTACAAGGGACTGCTCAACTATATCACCGCGCGTGAGACACATCAGCAGCTGTCATAGACAGCGCCAAGCAACAGCCACGTGCAGGTGGGGGACCGGGCTAAGCAGGAGGGAATTCCAGTCCTGTATAGTGCTCGCCATAGCCAGCTGCTGGCCGGCCGCCCTCGAGCCCCTAATCACCACCACCGGTGAAATGGTGCGAACTGGTCATCGAGATGCTTCAACAGGTCGGAGCTGCATCTAAATTTCAAAGCAAACGGCAGCAGCGGCTGCATGTGTCATTTCTCCCCGTGAAAGTAATAATCCGCGAGAGCCCTGCGAACTGCGCACCAGTCGTGCGTCCGAACCCGTCTGCCCGCCGATAAACCTCTATCGTGAATTACGCTATCGTTACAGTTAGTGACGACTGGGCGGGCCGGGCGCGCTACCGCTGCATTCGGCGGAGCCGGCTCGCTAAGTGGGGTCTAAATGGATGTGGTAGGGGGAGGGTGGGGGTGACAATTGAAATACTCTTCGTGTCAATCAAGTTCTCTGCTCCCGCTCTGTCCTCTCCCACCCCTGCTCTCAGAGGCGCACCTCTCTCTCTCTCTCTCTCTCTCTCTCTCTCTCTCTCTCTCTCTCTCTCTCTCTCTCTCTCTCTCTCTCTCTCTCTCTCTCTCTCTCTCTCTCTCACCTGTTCGTTCGATGTGTTATGCGCAGAGGAGAGAGCGGTCACGACTTAAAGACAAGTTAAACTATAGAGACACTGTAGTTGGACTAAAGAGACTAACGGGCTAGTCCCCTCAGGATTACGCCAAGAAACTGCGTGTCTCGATGTATATAGTGATGCAGTTGGCTCAGTAGGCAAGACATCAGACTTCGAATCTGGAGGTCCTGTGCTTAAGTCCCTTCAGCGTCCACTCCAGATTAACCACAGAAAATAAGGAAAAGGTAGAAGAGAGAAGTTTGTTTTTTAGGCAGGCCCCCGTTAGGAGTGCCTATTGCTCACGCCCGTGAGTTTTTTAGGTCCCTGTAGGGGGCCTTCTACCTTTCGCCCGAAAGTTTTATTTTTCTCAACAATGGATTGTTAAGACAACAGCAATTTCTGTCGTACAGATTCTAACGAAATTGCAATAGACAATAGTTCGTAAAATTAGAAAATTTGGAAACTGTGTCTGATTGCAAACCGCGAGGGAGCCTCAACTCCTGAAATCATGTGTACACAACAGCTCCCAAAGAGAAATTTTGGTGGACGTAACGTTGATTCAACGTTGAACTGTCACGTGGAATCCACGTGGATGATCCACGTGGAAGCGACGTTAATTTGACACTTCGTTCCACCACTTTTCAACGTTGATGTAACGTGGAATCAACGTGTTTGCCTATGTTCAAATTTCACTTTCTCTTGAACATTGTTGTCAGAAATCATAAAAATATTCCTTTACTGATATTACTTTCGCTTGTGTGACAAGGTTTTTCTTACTTACAATCTTACTCATTTATTTTATTTACCTTACTTGGAGTTGAACCGGGGATCTTAGAGATGGAAGTCTCTTACCATATCCGTTAGGCTACGGCGCGGCTGATGAAGAAGGAGCGTCAGCAACAGATCCCAATGTAAGGGTCAACCCACACAGCTCCTTGGCTTGACCTTAGCGATTTGTGCGTTAAATACGACTAAATTCGATTCCTTTTGTTTGCGACAAATTGTAAATAATATTTTATAAGGACAAGACAGTTTTCAGGCATCTATAAAAAATAAAGATGTGACTGAATTCTGAATGATGAACTATGAACTTCGTACCGTGAATTCCAAGTGGATTTCACGTGGATTCTACGTTGTTTCCACGAAGTCCTATTAAACATGGAAAAAATGCATAAATCGCCCTTCCTCCCATGAATCAGGAACAGGAAAGTCGCTAACACAGAAACAACGGGGGGATTAGTAAGTAGTTGAAATATGGTGGATCTATCCACGGTGGAGGAAAACACGTTGATTCCACGTTATTTCAACGTATTCTCATTATCGTGATAAAGAAATCATAGAGCGTCTTTTATCTCATGAATCGTGGAAACGTATGGAGAACAGTCGACGACACAGGAAAACCAGGTGAAATAGTTGAAATATGGTGGATCAGTCCACGGTGGACAAAATGACGTCCATTCCACGTTTTTTCAACGGGATGTCGCAAGTTCAGCTGCCAAGCAGTTTTTTCACTAGTTACTATGTTCAAGCACCCCAGTTTCTTGCAAACATATATTTATGATGATATTTTGTAAAAGGAAAAGTAGTTGAATTTTGGTGGATTCATCCACGTCCACGATAGATCAACGCATCCACGTGGAATCCACGTTGAATCCACGTCACGCTTCTCTTTGGGGCTGATATCTTCGAAATCATTGTCAAAAAATGTGGATCTATTGCCGAAAAAATTGATTTAAGTGCGTATTTTGGGCTCAAAAAGCTCAAAATACGCTTGTATTTACTTTACGAATTATTTATTTCAATTATGAGAGGTGTAATCATGTGAAATCATGTGAAATCTTGAAATCATGTGCACCAATTTTGGGGGAGTTGAGGCCCCCTCGGCAAACCGTCTGACCAGATCCGAGTAATTTCAATTCCAACGCGCAAAATCAGTTGCTAAGGCAACAATACCCATGCCGCGTGGGCGGAGCTAGCGGCACAGCCGGAAACAAAAACGATACTGTAATTGAAACCACGTCGAACTATTGTCCCATCTGTAAAAGAAGTGCGCAGGACTACGTTCAGTTAAAATGAGACGTCCCAAATTTGTGCAGTTCAACCGCAGTCTAAACACAGTTTAAACACTTTTAACCATATATCTGCGGTTTTACCGCAGATATTTACAGTTGAAATGCACTGACTAAACTACATCCCACTCTACTAAGTAGGCAAAATCTGAGTGCACTTTTAACAGCGGCACTGTTATTCAATTACTGTGACGTCACGTTCTTTTTCATGTGAAAAGTGTCACATTGCTTAAAATTTAATGTAACATTCTTTTCGATGTGAATTGGCCAGAATATGCGGGCTAAATTTGAATGTGACGTCAAAGGAATTGAATAACAGTAGGCTTGAATACAATATCACTGAAAAACAAGGGTGCTACATAATGCCTTTCAAAGACGCTACTGTAATAGCACCTTTGGAAAGGCACTAAAACAGCCAAAAATAGCACCATTCGAGGCCAGTAGTGCCTTTGGAGAGGCACTGTTTTATTGACGCCTCTAAAAAGGCATTAGATAGCACCTTTGTCTTTCCGGTGATGACATTATACTAATAGATTAAAGACAAACTTCAAACTTGGATATAGATCAACTACCAGCGTAGTACCAACCACTAAAGAGATCCCTCCAAGTGGGCTGGGTTCGCGCTGAGTATTTACACTGTGAAAAATATTCGTAAGGGTTATGGGAAAATTTTCCATGATAAATGTCGAAAAGTTACAGCTTCCAGTTGTCTTGTTACGATGATTTTTTTACACCAGGTATCGACTTACTTTTCTTTGACGAGTAAGATTGTGTTGTCGTAATTTGACGACTACGCTCGTAAATTTACAGCTCTGTGTCGTAATTACAAATTACGAAAAAATTCGTAAATATACTAGTATTTTATTCACAGTGTATACTGCTCACTTCAGTGTCCTTCACATGGTACCTTGCTCCGAGAGGTGAAAGGGGTATCTCAAAGAGACGGGGACAGAGAGAGAGAGAGAGAGAGAGAGAGAGAGAGAGAGAGAGAGAGAGAGAGAGGGGGGAGGGAGAGGGAGAGAGAGAGGAGAGAGAGAGAGAGAGAGAGAGAGAGAGAGAGAGAGAGAGAGAGAGAGACCCAGGGTAAAATTCCCATGATGCCCATAGGAACAAATGCCCTATTCCTATGGGCAGAGTACCTTTGCCCATGGGCAGCCCCAAAACCCATGGGCAGTTCCCATAGCCAACCCATGGGAATCACTTACCCATTGGCAGGGACGATTGCCCATAGCCAACTAGCCTATAGGAACGCCTTGCCCATAGGTAAAATGCCTATGGGCATCCAATGTCCATAGGTAACTTGCCTATGGGAAGTTCTTCGCCCATAGAAAAGATTTCCCATGAAAGTTCAGAATGCTGTCAAATGTGTAGTTTTTGGAATATCGATCTGAAATTTGGTATGTAGTATCTAGGGCGAAATTAAGTAGGGCCATTTTAATTTTATTGAAATCGGAGCATTTTTTTCTGGCATCTTGAAAACGGCTCGAGCTACCTGCAAACGGACAGCAGATTTGGCCTCGCCTCGATTCCCACACCCTGAAACATGTTCCGTTGATTCCGTAAGGCCTTGTTAATCAAGGCTTTGTCGCTTTCAACATTTGAAAACCCATAGGATACAATACGATAGGAACTAGCCTATGGGCGAGCTTCCCATAGCCACATCTCCCCATAGGCAATCTTCCCATAGAAACATATGTCTATGGGATCACCATGGGTTCCCATGTTCCATAATTTCATGGGTTTGTGTCCCCATGGGTGTGTTATGGGGATGCCCATGACTGCCCATAGGAGAGTCCATCCTATAGGAATCACCATGGGAATTTCACCCCGGGGAGAGAGAATGGAGAGACGGCGGGCTATGTGACATTCAGTAAGGCATACCACTCCTTTCTGCAGTGGCAAGGACCGCTAGTAAAAGTTGGCATAAGAGAATGAGCAGCAATACGTTACAAACAACACGGTAAAATCATGCTGCGTATAAAAACTTTAAATTTTGTTCGAGTTCGGTTTCCTTGTGAGGCATAAATTTAACAGTGACTTATAGTAAAATTTTGTAAAATAAATTTAAAGTAAGAAAATTTTGAATTTGCTTCTGTAATTATTTTTTTTATATTTATTTTTTAGCACTAGTAGTTAATTTTATGTGGGCACAGCTCGGGTAGCCCCGCCCCGCGGTGAAAACTGCGACACCCGAGCTCAGCCTGGCGCCGGGGCAGGGGCAGGGGCATTGGGGCAGGGGCGGGGGCAGGGGCAGGGGCAGGGGCAGGGGCAGGGGCAGGGGCAGGGGCAGGGGCGGGGGCAGGGGCAGGGGCAGGGGCAGGGGCGGGGGCAGGGGCAGGGGCAGGGGGCAGGGGCAGGGGCAGGGGCAGGGGCGGGGGCAGGGGCAGGGGCAGGGGCAGGGGCAGGGGCAGGGGCAGGGGCAGGGGCAGGGGCGGGGGCAGGGGCAGGGGCAGGGGCGGGGGCAGGGGCAGGGGCATTGGGGCAGGGCGGGCGCGGATCACCTCCTGCCCGCTGGAGCTGGGGCTGGAGCTGGAGCTGGAGCTGGAGCTGGAGCTGGAGCTGGGGCTGGAGCTGGAGCTGGAGCTGGAGCTGGGGCTGGAGCTGGAGCTGGAGCTGGAGCTGGAGCTGGAGCCAGTGGTGGACAGGAGGAGCGCGGGGAGTGGCGAGCCGGGAACTGGAGCAAGTTTCAGGAGACGCGAGGCAGAGGAGACAGAGGCAGAGCCGAGCCTCGTGTGACCGTGACCTTCTAGGCTATACAGGACGCTCTCCAGGATCTTATAAAACGTTCAACTCTTTTTATTCCCTTACATCGGAGAAAGAAAAATAAAGTCACGCGCACCTCTCCATTGCTCTCTGAAATTTTGAGGTCTATTTTGTTTGTTCTTTTTTCCTCCCCGCATTTGCAAACGATATTGCGATACGTTGCGCACATACGCGCAAAGAGCTCGGCAGTAAGGAAGCACTGCGTGGCTCGGCTCGCCCGGACGCTCCCCGGGGAGCGCATCCGTCCTGCCGTCTGCTGCCTGCCGCCTGCTGCCTGCTGCCTGCTGCCTGCTGCCTGCTGCCTGCTACCTGCTGCCTGCTGCCTGCTGCCTGCTGCCTGCTACCAGGTTTACGGACCAAGACGTCAGCTTGAGATATAATTTTTGTACCTCACACTTTGTGGGGAGGAGACGCGCGCCGGAGCGGATACGGACGGCGAGACGGCGAGATGCGGTAGTTAGGCCCTCGAGTGTCTCACTGAGCGACTCACGTACGTGTGGGCGGCACGAGACCGATACGCTCTGCACACTCGGAATCCAAAGGTGTGATTTCACGCTCATACAGAGGTATATAGCATGTGTGTATGGTACCATACACACACACATAGCACAAATTTAAAATTGTGTTGCCGTCGCAAGGGCCTTCAAAAGGCCGCAAAGGGTTTCAAAGTAATGCAAGTAGCAGGAATATGCGTTGGCATTAAACCTTACGATGAGTTGACAGAGGAGAGCGGAAACGCAGCACCGCCGAGTGAATTGCGCGCGCACCGTGGGGACCTCAACATCAACAGGCGTGCGGATTAAAACTTGCGGCTAGGCTAGACCACCATGTGGTCACGCTGCCGCGTCTTTGATTGTAGGGATACATAAACGCCTCGCACTGAATATATCAAGGTCTGTCTCTCTGTGCATGTGGCTATGCACGTGTGTGTGCGCATGCGTGCGCGCGCGTGTTGCTAATTACGCAAAACTGGAAGAGGTGAGGGAGCCGAGGCCGGGAGCAGGAGTCCGGCCCAGGCTAGGCCAGGTCGGCCGCGCCGCAGCGCGCACAGAGGCGCATATATATCATCATATCAGCAGTGAGAGCAGCCCACCGAGAAATTGGAGGAGGATGGGGGAACAAACTGACTGACTCGCACGGAAGAGGAGGAGCAGGCAGGCAGCAGGCTCACTCGAGGAAGAACAGTCTTCAATCCCTACAAAGATTCACAATCCTTTGTAGGCTACAATAAAGCATTTTCTTTGTACACGGTAAAAACGATGTCTGATTTTTTGAGGGAAAAGGGGAAACTTTGAGGACCTGCTTTGTATACTTTGAGGAAAACTCCTTAGATTTTGTGGAAGTCTCCTCAAAATTTGTGGGGATTTCTCTTATTTTTTGAGGAGTCTTCCTTAAAATCCGAGGGGTTTCCCTCAAATTACGAAAGTTCCTCAAAGTTTTCCCTTTTTCCTTAAAAAATCAGACATTGTTTTTACCGTGTAGTACTTGCACTGTTAAAATCTTGCGAAGAAATGCTTCGCATTACGAAGAAAATCGTTCGTAAGCTGCGAAGGATTTGGCTGTTTTGTATTGCGAAGCATTGCGGGCAGCCACCTTATCACCGGACTACTTGCGGACTGCCCTGGCTGCGCCGGGCTTAGACCGGACTGTCCTGGTTGCTTCGGGCTTAGACCGGACTGCCCTGGCTGCGTCGGGCTTAGACCGGACTGTCCTCGGTCGGACTCGGGCTCTAAACGGACTGTCCTGGAACACATTCGGAGCTGTCCGCGGCCATCGGAATACATTTGGAACCGTCCAGGACGAGTTTCGGAATGATTTCGTTTTGTAAGGGGTGTGCGAAGAAATTTCTTCGCAAGTCGGGGCTTCCGAAGAAAATACTTCGCAATGCGAAGCCTTACGAAGCAGCCAAATTCTTCGCAACGCTGCGAAGAATTTTCTTTGTAAGAATTTTACAGTGTGCAAAGCCTTGCTTTGTAATTGCTAAGCACTCTTCGCAATTGCAAAGTGACGGCTTAATAATTTGCAAAGATTTAAAAACTTAGTAATTTGCGAAGCATTTGTGAAGCATGTCCCAGACAGGCGGCCCCGAGAGAAAGACACGGTGCTATGGGTCCGGAGGAAGAGGTTCCACCCGTGTGGCCCGCGCGTCGGCTGCTGTCTGAGACCGCTGTGGTAAGGTGAGACATACAAAATTAAGATCGTAGTTGTGTCCCCTGGGCGCGCGGAAGAAATGATGTAGAGACGCAGATAAAAACTCAGGATCAGAGAGGATGGGTCCGGCGTAGAAGCGATACCCCGCCAAATACCCTCCTGCGCCACTCCTTACATAAGTCGGGCGGAGTAATTTATGAAAAACACAAAACAAAAACAAAGAGAAAACCCCGTAAAAACCGCCCGCTAAAAGAGCGCCGAATAAAAAGAAAACATTGAAGTCGACAACCAACCCAAACCGCACGGCAGCGCGGCGGCGGTGCGCGCACCTGGCAGCGATCCACCTGCCGAGCACGTCACGCCACGCTACGCCACGCCACAGTTGGCAGCGGAGGAGCGGGTAGGCCACCCAGCGTGCGGGCGTGCGGGGCGGGGCGGCCAGCCCGCGCCTCCAGGCGCCTAGCTCCCGCTGGAGACCTGTAGGCGCGCGCCTGGAGCGGAGCGGGTAGGCGCTCAGACGTCTGATCGCGTCTGATTCTGATGTGATCGCTCTCGCTCCTCCGTCCTTTTCGCACTCATGTGGCCCAGCCATTGCCTACATGGGGCACCCCCAAAGGTGCGACAAGGATGGTATGGAGGCACGTGAGAGATCTTCGGCAAAGGTGCTCAGACTTCTGATTCCGAAGATCGCTCTCGCTCCTCCGTCCTTTCCGCAGTCATGTGGCCCAGCCTTTTCCAACATATAGGGCACCACCAGAGGCGCGACAAGGATGGGATGGAGGCACGAAAGAGATCTTCGGAATCAGCGACGGCTGAGAGAAAGGCGCCGCCGTGGAGCCGGAGCGCGGCAGCGCGGCGCCACTGCTCGCGAGCGTCCTCCTCTCAGGATGAAGGGACGGGGAGGGGAGCAGCAGCACAGGCTGTGCTTCTGGCGACAGGGAATGCGCGCAAACGCCTCTCTAATTCTTTCTGCATAATGTGTGTAAGGGTCGTTCTGGTCATCGTCCAACAGAGCGGAGGGAATCTCGGAGAATAATCTGCCGCCTTGCCTAGTGCCGCGGGGTGGGCCGGGGGTGGGCCGGGGGTGGGCCGGGGGTGGGCCGGGGGTGGGCCAGAGACAGGGTGTAAGGGCGGGGAGGGGCACGGCAGCAGCGCTTTGCGCTGACGTACGACTCGACCCGACTCGGCCCGCACCGCTGTGTATACCGGCCGCTGCGGCCGCCGTGCCGCGTCCCCGCAAATGAGGACGGCCCCGGGTGAAGGATGCTGTTTTCGCGGTCGCGGGAGTTTGCGGACAGCTCTAGCGCAACGCGCCACCACGCGCCGCAGGGCGCAGAGCGGCGCAGAGCGGCGCAGAGCGGCGCAGAGCGCGAGCAGTCGTGGGCGTCACCCCGCGGGCCTATAACGCCTCGCGGCGGCGGTTGCCTCACAGCCGGCGGCGAGGAGGACCGCTGGGCCGAGCGTAACGAGCGGACACACTGCAGACCAGCGCGGTGGAGGTTTGTACTGCGACCGGGAGTGAGAGGGGCGGCACCAGAGAGTCGTGTGTAGCAGAAGTGCACGCGATGACGTCGAGGGGAAAACGACTTGGGTAATCCGGCTGACAGGGATTGTTCGGGTCGGGTTATCAGCGGTAATCCAGTAATCCGAGGAAATTTCGGTCAAATTTAGGGTGATTGAAGCAATTTTATTTATGGAAACAGATAGTTATCCGAGTTATTCGGGTAATTCGGGCTTTCTGGGTAATCCGGCTGACACCGAAACCTTGAGTCGTTTCCCTCTTGGATGCAGAGCCCTGAACCAGGCGGGCATCAATCCAGATGCCCGCTGGCGTCCGAAAACGAGTTGGAGTGAGAGGGAGCTACGGGCCCGGAGCGACCGTATCTCACTTCCACTTGCCGCTTTGGGACGCCAAGTAGGCATCGACGCCCGCCCAGGGCAGGGCTCTGGTAGTCTCCTAACCACCCCCTGGACCTGCAGCCCCAGCCACAGAGCCAACTAGACGGTCGTGCACCGTGTCACGAGCGCTGCTGCCCAGCGAAGTGGCGGGGTAAGGCTTATTCACGGTCCGTGTCGTCTGCAAGCGTCGCTGGCGACGATATATACCCTCGGACCTGACCTGCAGGCTGATTTCGAAGATCGCTCTTGTCCCTCCGTCCTTGTCGCACCTATGGCGGTGCCCTATGTCGGGGGTGTGCAGGACCCCATGGAGTGCGACAAGGACGGAGGAGCGAGAGCAATCTTCGGAATCAGCCAGCTGCAAGGGACGCAGAGGGGCATCAACGGACGACGACGGGCGCCGACCTCGTCGTAGACGACGAGGGACGTCGCCGCCGAGGTGGTCCTTCCTGCCGGCCGGCACCCGGCACGCTCGCTCATGAGGCGGACGACGGGCCAGCCAGCTATTCTGGTCCGGGACGGGACGGCGGCGAGGCGTCGGGGACGCGGGGCAGGAGAGGCTCTACTCCCCGCCCCGCCCCGCCCCGCGCGGCGCACACCCTGGATGTGTTTACAGGACCCAACGAGGGTGCGGCCCCGGCCGCCCCGGCCCACCCCCGCGCCGCGCGCGCCGGGCGTGCTCGGGATTCCAGGCTGAGCGAAAGGCTCATCGCGCCCCGCGCCAAGGAGGAGAAGACCCGAGGGGTACCTCACTACTCTTTGAATGGGTGTACACTGATTTGGAGGGTTTCAATCGTGGTTGGTGGGAAAGTTTGACTAAACTTTAAAGAAAGCTATACCTTTTCGGCACCAACAATACGATATTTTGAAATTTCAAGGTGCTTAAAAATTTTGTCGAGAAATACTGTTATTCAATTACTGTGACGTCACATTCTTTTTCATGTGAAAACTGTCACATTCCTTTTAATATTAATGTCACATTATTTTGAATGTGACAATAAAATTTAGTCCGTATATTCTGGCCGATTCACGTTGAAAAGAATGTGACATTACATTTAAAACAATGTGACACTTTGCACATGAAAAAGAACGTGGCGTCACAGTAATTGAATAACAGTGAATTATGTGACTGGATAGTGATTGGAAAATGAGTGCAACGCAGGGTGTACACTGATTGGAGAGGGTGAGGTACGACCGCCGCGGGGCACGACACACGGCCGTCCAAACAGCGGCCTGGCCGCAGCGCGCAGTTTAAAGCTCTGACATTATCAGGTGCGCCGTCTGCGCTCCTGAGAGGCCATGGCCAGTCCATGCCACACATTAAGTGCGGTATGACCACTCTGTGGTCCCGTGTTGGTTCACCGTCTCACGTCGCTGCACGTGTTCAGGGCCCCGGATGGTTGTAGTGCCGAGGGGGCCACCACTTCGGCTTAGGATGTACACAGGATTACACTCTAAATGGGAAAGGACAATATTGTATCCAGCCAAGTTGTGCCCTTGTGCACATCTAGAGAATATATAAATTTGTTTCCAATCTAGGGACAAAATAGGCTAAATTGTCCCTAGATTGGAAACAAATTTACATCTTGTCTAGATGTGCACAAGGGCACAACTTGGCTGGATACAATATTGTCCTTTCCCATTTAGAGTGTACGTGATTACAGGAATTACGCCTGAATTTTGTGGAATTACAAAATGAATTTCTGGGGCTAAAACCATTATTAAAAACCGTTACGTGAAATTTAGTGATAATTCTTCAAAATTTGATGATGGATTACACAGCTTACACAGGGATTACACTTTCAACTGTGCCCAGGATTACGGGAGTGGTGGCCCACTCGCGCAGTGTATAAAATTCGAATCCTAACCTCACCATATCTTACGTTTTAGGTAGGGGAACACAGAGGAGAGGACAGGTCTAGTGGACCATGTCTGTCTGGCTGCCATGCAGCGGGCATCGGGTCACGGCGCACCTGGCTGCTAGTCAGGATGCTTGATAGCGGCGGGGCGGGGCGGGGCGGGGCGGGGCGGGGCGGAACGGGGCGGGGCGGGGCGCGTCACGCGGTTCCCGCGGTTCCTTAATTTAGATAGTTTGGGTATTTGCCCGCGAGCGCCGCAACGTCGAGCCGAACGTGCGATGCGGTGTCGAGCAGAAAATTTCCACACATGCTAGCAAAACATAATTAAATATCTGTTTTTCCGCATCGAAGCAGCGCAGCTGCAGAGTATGAGTTTAGGGGCGGCGGCAGCGGCCCGCTAGCACGCGGTGCGCACGGGGGTGCGGGCTGCCAGGCGCGATTTAAAGAGGGAGGCCCCTGTGGCCTCTAGACAGCCGCCTGAAAGGTAGGCAACAAAACCCCGGTATATAGGCAACCTGGAGGGCACCGACCTAAAAACGCCCCTGGTGCCTGCTCGGGCCATTATTTGCAATCCCATCACCGCAAAAGCCTTTCATTCCGGTCGCGTCGTGTGGCCCCGATGGCGATGGCCCGCGGCCCTGCGGCGGCTCGGCTGGGCTCGACTCGGCGCCGGCCGGCCCGCGCTATTGTGCAAGAGTTATTCGCAGGGAGACCATGAATCTCCCGTATACCTCTGAGGTCGGGACAGGACGACCCTCGGCCTCGCCTCGGGGCCCGGCCCTGCCCTGCCCTGCCCTGCCCTGCCCTGCCCTGCCCTGCCCTGCCCTGCCCCGCCCTGCCCCGCCCTGCCCCGCCCTGCCCTGCCCTGCCCTGCCCTGCCCCGCCCTGCCCCGCCCTGCCCCGCCCTGCCCCGCCCTGCCCTGCCCTGCCCTGCCCTGCCCTGCCCTGCCCTGCCCTGCCCTGCCCTGCCCTGCCCTGCCCTGCCCTGCCCTGCCCCGCCCTGCCCCGCCCTGCCCCGCCCTGCCCCGCCCTGCCCCGCCCTGCCCCGCCCTGCCCCGCCCTGCCCCGCCCTGCCCCGCCCTGCCCCGCCCTGCCCCGCCCTGCCCCGCCCTGCCCTGCCCTGCCCTGCCCTGCCCTGCCCTGCCCTGCCCTGCCCTGCCCTGCCCTGCCCTGCCCTGCCCGGCCCTGCCCTGCCCCGCCCTGCCCTGCCCTGCCCTGCCCTGCCCTGCCCTGCCCTGCCCTGCCCTGCCCCGCCCTGCCCCGCCCTGCCCCGCCCTGCCCCGCCCTGCCCTGCCCTGCCCTGCCCTGCCCTGCCCTGCCCGGCCCTGCCCTGCCCCGCCCTGCCCTGCCCTGCCCTGCCCTGCCCTGCCCTGCCCTGCCCTGCCCTGCCCTGCCCTGCCCCGCCCTGCCCCGCCCTGCCCCGCCCTGCCCCGCCCTGCCCCGCCCTGCCCCGCCCTGCCCCGCCCTGCCCCGCCCTGCCCCGCCCTGCCCCGCCCTGCCCCGCCCTGCCCTGCCCTGCCCTGCCCTGCCCTGCCCTGCCCTGCCCTGCCCTGCCCTGCCCTGCCCTGCCCTGCCCGGCCCTGCCCTGCCCCGCCCTGCCCTGCCCTGCCCTGCCCTGCCCTGCCCTGCCCTGCCCTGCCCTGCCCCGCCCTGCCCCGCCCTGCCCCGCCCTGCCCCGCCCTGCCCTGCCCTGCCCTGCCTTGCCCTGCCCTGCCCTGCCCTGCCCTGCCCTGCCCTGCCCTGCCCTGCCCTGCCCTGCCCTGCCCTGCCCTGTCCCGCCCCGCCCCGCCCTGCCCCGCCCTGCCCCGCCCTGCCCCGCCCTGCCCCGCCCTGCCCCGCCCTGCCCTGCCCTGCCCTGCCCTGCCCTGCCCTGCCCTGCCCTGCCCCGCCCTGCCCCGCCCTGCCCCGCCCTGCCCCGCCCTGCCCCGCCCTGCCCCGCCCTGCCCCGCCCTGCCCCGCCCTGCCCTGCCCCGCCCTGCCCCGCCCTGCCCCGCCCTGCCCCGCCCTGCCCTGCCCCGCCCTGCCCCGCCCTGCCCCGCCCTGCCCTGCCCTGCCCTGCCCTGCCCTGCCCTGCCCTGCCCTGCCTCTGGCGTGGTGGCCTCCCATGACGCCCGCGCAGCGCTGGCGGAGGCGGCGGAGTTGCGGCCGGTCCTGCCCCCGTCCGCTACTCGGACCTAACGCCAGCCTCATTACGAATAAGAGGCACAGCCCCGCGGAAGCAATTAGCTGTACATTCAAAACACAGGGTTGCACGTCACGCCACAAGGGCGAGAGGGAGAGCGAGAGCGGCGGAGCGGAGAGAGTCGGAGAGAGAGAGAGAGAAAGAAAACGAAAAAGAAAGTGAAACGGTTCTCATTGTGTTCCATACTTTGTCATCGAGTGTTTGAGTGAGTCGGCGGCGGCGACCGGGCCATTTGAGCTCGGATGTACGTTCGCGCCCCGCCACACGCGCCGCGCACGCACGCAGACATCCCACCGCCTTCAACGAGACGCCCGCCGCGCACGGAGACAATGCTGGCAGGGCTTCAAACCGCTCGCGCCCCTCCCCACCCAACACCCCGCTCACCGCGCTTCCAAGCAGACCTCCCTCGGCCTTTTTTTATTTGGAAATGAGGCGCATGAATGCGAACCATTGTGTTTGAGGGTTTTGGGTGTCGCGGTGAAAAGACTCCGCGCAGCCCTGCCGGGACAGGGGTGCAGCGTGTCGCTCGCGGGTGCGCAGACTATACACTCATGCTAACCTGGCGGTTGGTATTCCATTCTTGAAAGTACTCCATCCCCATGGCTCGGGGTCACTGACACTGCACAATAAGTCTTGGCCCGTCGGCCCTCCACGCTCACAAACACACACGCACACACACACTGCTCAAAGCACTGCTCCCGTGTAGCGGTCACTGGGCTTGATCGAGTCCGGGGCCATGACGGCGGCCGCGCGGGCCGGGCCGGGCTCCTTAGCGCGACGCGTTAAAAGCCCGACGCGACGGCTCAAAACAAAAACAAAAACTCGTAAAAAAAAAAAAAACGGAGTAACACCGAACGAAATAAAAATATAATCGCGAGACGGTGGGCTTATTATTTGAATTGAGACGACTATGATCGCGAAACCGCGCGCGAGGCCAGTTCGAAAACGCGACGGGGCGAAGAAAAGCGCGACGCGAAC
Organism: Frankliniella fusca; assembly: GCA_029379305.1. Classification (NCBI taxonomy): domain Eukaryota; kingdom Metazoa; phylum Arthropoda; class Insecta; order Thysanoptera; family Thripidae; genus Frankliniella; species Frankliniella fusca. The sequence continues at coordinate 879,558 of JAHWGI010001023.1, read as the reverse complement.
GCGAAACTGAGACGGTGCGGCTGACGGGCCGACGGCGTGCGGGGCCAGGCGAGGCCTGACGGCGAGCGACAACGTCTCTGGACTGGCGCGCCCCACCCCGGCCCGCCCCGCCCCGCCCCGCCCCGCCCCGCCCCGCCACCCTGCGGCTGCGGGTCCTCCTACCCCCTCCCTCCACTTTGAATCCGCGAGCCGCCCGGCTCCCTCTCTCTCTCACTCTCCCTCTCACTTGCTCTGTGTCGTCTCTCTTCACACCACATTTTCCCGGTTTCCTCCAAACCTCTCCTCCTCCGCCCCAGCCTGCGCCGCCGCTGCGCCGGCCCGGGCGGCTGCTCTACCATAAATAACTCCATGTCTTATCCCCTTCCCCCCTCTCCTCTGCTCTGAGCCTAAGGAGAGCGGGGGGGGGGGGAGGGGGGGAGGGGGTATCGGAGAAGAGTTTGGGGGAGAGGACCCGGTCCGGCCACCTAACCCCCTCCACCCCACCCACCAAAACACCGAGCATCGCTCCGCCACAGCCTGGTTGACCAGAGCACCCTGGGCTGCGGTGAAGAGGCGGGGCGGGGCGGGGCGGGGCGGGGCGGGGCGGGGCGGGGCGGGGCGGGGCGGGGCGGGGCGGGGTGGGGCGGGGCGGGGCGGGGTGGGGCGGGGCGCGGTAGGCCGGGGCGGGACAGAGTGAGGTGGGGCACGGCAGCAGGGGTAAGTCAGTCGTCCAGTTTACTCTTGTCGAGGTGGTCCCGCCGCCCACTGCGCCCGGGCAGAGGAAACAGGAGGCCGGGTTGCACTTTCCAAATGCCACCGTCTGAAATGTTTAGTGAGCGAGTTCTGAGTTTAGGGAGAGAAGTGAGGGATGTCGAACAAGGCGGCAAACGGCGAAAAAATTTCGGCAACGCCACGATTTTAAAAACGAGGCAAGGCGGAAAAACCAATTCTGAAATGACTGTTACGAACTTATACATTGAATTTGAATATTGCAGCTACACGGTGCATTTTCAGCATTAGCTTACAGTAATGCTATAGCTAATGATTGTTTGTATATGGTCCATGTTTCCATTTAGCTCAGAAACAAAAGTGTTAGCAGATCATAACCAAATTCTTAACAGTGTAGAGGCTGTTTCTTTAAATGCGTAGCAGCGTCGTGGGTTTGCCTCCCCTATCTGCCCGTAAGGCGCCATGGCCCCTGTATGCAATCCCGCTACACTGTTGCGCATTCAAATAAATACCGCTTGCAGAACCTGTCTTCGGCCCGTCGGCTGGTCGGTTCACGGCAAGGGGGAAACGACTCAAGGTTTTGGTGTCAGCCGGATTACCCACGTAGCCCGGATTACCTGGAATACCTCTCGGATGTTTCCATCTAAAAATTACCGAAATCACCCTGAATTAGATCAAAATTTCCTCGACCACTGACCACTAGTATTCCGACTGATCCAAGGACTGATCCTGGTCAGCCGGATTGCCCGCAAGTCGTCTTACCCCTCGGTTCACGGTCAGGCTTGGGTCAGGCGGTATACAGGACGGTACGGTACAGGCGACTGCCAGAGCCTTCATGAGTACCCAGCCCCCCGGCCGTGAGTGCGGCCCTAAAACATCTCGACACCCTCCGCACCGGACCGCCGGACCGTAACGGCCATCCCGTTGTGTGTTAAACACCCGACGACAGACGGAGGGAGTGTGAAGGTGAAGGTGGACGAGAAATCGTAGCAATGCGCACTCTCGGCGATAGAAAACATCTTGGATAAAGTAAAACACTCTATCTTCATTGGAGAGGGGAGGGGTGCGACAACAAGACTTGGGCAACAGAAACAAAGTGCTAAACTGAAACTTTATAACAAGAGAGGCAGCAGAGAGTGATAAGGTGGACGAACTCTAGTTCGTGTCATAATCGGAAAATTAAATTGGTGGCGAGCCAGGCGGTTTCTTTTATGGCGGAAGCTCGTCCCGCTGTCAGCCCACGACACATACGCCGACAGCTGGTCTGGTCAGGTTAGCTCTCTTTTCTTTCACGTTTATTTCCGTTTGGAAGGAACAGTAGCAGCAGCAGCAGCAGCCAGAAGGCGGACACCCCTTCCCCTCCCCTCACTTCCCACCCCAAGGCATCACATCCCGTACTTCCATACCCCTCGCTCGTATTTTTCTGCCAAACCTTCTGAATGGCACAACGCGCTACATTGTGCAGCTGCAGGCCTGCGGCCCTGCCCGGCCCCGCCCCGCCCCAGCCCTGCGCAGCTAGATTTAGATGTCGCGTTTATGAACAGGGCTCCGTAACTTATTACTTATTTGGCTTAAACGTTAGTTTATAGAAGTTAAAGTTATACATTTTAACGTTTATTGAGGCCCCCTTGAAATAAGTTACAAATTCGCATTGCCAAAATTATATGTACGTCATCCTTGAGCAATTTGTACCATTGTTGAAAATCCGTAACTTTAACTTTTTAGAGAGCAAGTGTTTCGTTAAGTCAAGTAACTAACGTTGACTCGCGTTATGATAAGTTACGGAGCCCTGTTTATGAAGGCGGTGCTAGAGGCTAGAGAACACATCGGGCACGTACAGTAGTGCGGGGTCATTAGCGGACTGTCAGTCACACACGAGGAAATTCGCTACGAGTGACGAATTCCTGAGTGAGAGGTTAAATATTACTTTTCTATTTTCTATAGCTCAGCACGGTTCGAAAAGCCGCAGCAGCGTTAAGGCGAGGGTGTGAGAGTCCAAACTAATTTATCTCGCCTGAAATTTTTCCATTCACTAAGTGATCTATGAAAAGCGACGGCACTGTGAAAATTAGTCGTAGGTTAACGGGAAATTTACAACGAGGTGGAGTTGTAAAATTATAATCACATATCGTAAAATTACAAGCACTATCTCGCGACTTGAAATTCAATTACAAGCAAGAATGGTCTGTCGTAAATTTACGACATTTTTCGAAAGTCGTTATTTACAAAATAAATTAGAAACAAGGGGGAAACGAGTCGGGTAATCCCGCTGACGGGTTAGTAAACCTCAATCGAATTAACAAACAATTGTAATATTCCGGGGGTACCGGGGTAATGCAGGGTAATCCGTAGGTAATCCAGCGCAATCCTTGGAACTCTCTTGAAATGTTTCATTTTCATCCGGAGTTTATGGCGTGGTAATCCAAGTAATACATAATCCAGCTGACCCCAAAACAATATTCCAGTTGTCTCCCCCTCGATCGGAAATCTACGAAGATATTTTTCACAGTGCGTGGTTAGAAATATGAAATAGATTTTCTACATAGCACGGCTGGTGCGAGGAGGCTTCAGGATAGTGCCGGTTTTCCGTCCTCGGTTCTCAGCCGCACCCATACCAACTACTCTGCAAATCTACACTGGAAAAACAAACGTTGCGTCCGCTACACCAATTGGTGTGTTCTATGGCAACATTTCAGTTTTTGTGGAATATAAACCAACCGAGACTTTAAGTTTCATTTCTGATGCGCCTATCAGATTCCCCATGAAATTCCCGTTCGAACGAGCCTACATGTGATGGGGTTCAGATGCATAGTTCATTCAACATGTCCAATTCCCCATTTTCTACAGATCCTATTTAAAGTCGTAGTATTTAGGCTCGCAACCCCATCACATGTAGGCTCGTTCGAACGGGAATTTCATGGGGAATCTGATAGGCGCATCAGAAATGAAACTTAAAGTCTCGGTTGGTTAATATTCCACAAAAACTGAAATGTTGCCATAGAACACACCAATTGGTGTAGCGGACGCAACGTTTGTTTTTCCAGTGTAAGTGTGTAGTAGTTTGCCACTTTAAACTGCTAAACTGAAGTTCTGCAGTTATAAGTGCAGAACTCTTTAGTTCTGCACTTGCAGGTGCAGAACTCTCTATATCCAGTTTTTAGTGCAGAACTGGAGAGTTCTACACTTGCAAGAGCAGAACTAAAGAGTTCTGCACTTATAACTGCAGAACAAAAAAGTTCTGCACTTATAAAGTGGCAAACTACTACACACCTAGATTTGCAGAGTATTCACAACTTTGTGAATACTTTGCAAATCTAGAACTCAGTAGTTAGTTGAAATGTTTCCAGGCGGGTGCACGCTACGGAAAGCTCTTGCTCAGTAGGACGCTTACGCTAGGACGCCAAGACCGTCAGGGCCCACGGGGTTCCACCTCCCCGGGGTTGCCAAAAGAAATCCTTACTCTGCGTCCGTTCTCGCCGCCCCCCATGCTCGCCTTGCGCTTGTACGCCTCGAACAGCCTGCGCCTTACCTGTAAACACAAGACAAATCATGAGAAAATAACCAAGTGGCGTGCCAAGTAGGGCGGGGTAGGGTGGGGTGGGGTGGGGGCCGAAGCAGGGCGGGGCGAGGAGGCTTTTGGTGTCGGTAGAAGTTGATCGATCGAGGTGCATGACACACGTCCATGCGGACCAGCGGGGACGGCAGCTCACTCAAAAGAGGATCGCGACGCCGCCCGAAGGAGACAACAGGGTGGGGCAGCACGGTGCGGAGCGCGTGCCAAAAAATCTGCTCCCCAAACCGCTTTCCCGCGCTGCTCCCACAGGTCCGGTACAGATCGGCGACATGCGACGTACATGATACCATGCGCGGCCGCCAAACAGGAGATGTATTCGAAGGGGGGAAAAAAAAACAAGCTTCGACATTCATAGAAATTGTTATTTTCGTCCCTTTCTTTTACACTATCCACCTAACAACGGCCCTACAGTGCGTCTGTTCCTCCACCTCCCTCCATTTTATGTTTTTAGCAGAAGAGTCAACGACGCGCTGCCGGGGAGTGGCGAAGTGATCGGGAAGTGGAGGGTGCTAAAAGTTTAAAGCTCCCCTGATGTATGAGCAGTCCGGGGCCGGGCCGGCAGCTGGCCAGCACCAGAGCGCACAGTGGGACAGAATCCCGAAAAAAGTGACAAAAATCAAATTTTTGAACAGTGCAGCAGAGCGATTTCGACATCACAGTCGGATAGAGCAATGTCTGAACTATCAGAAACCAGTCTCCAAAATTTTTTGTGATGGTCGCCCTTCCCTAGGGAAGCTCCGGAAGTTGCCGCTTGGAGCGCCCACGTCAGCGCGCCTTTTCTGTTCCGATTTCAAACAATTTCTTTGAGCCTCCGGGCGAAGTTATTTGGTACATGTGCGCATAAATTGAAAGATTGGACCCTGCTCTACATATTCCTTGCACTTAGACCCCCCTCTTTCACTTCCAAGCACCGTAAAATAGTGTACTTCCATAACCTTGTCACTCATCTCAGTCAATTCGTTTTTTTGGGCTACAGTTCGATTCCTGTGGTTTCATGCGGTCTTCCTGGTACCAAACTGTAGGGGACGACCTATTCTATGATACCCAATCGACCCCTTTTGCGTAAACATGCGAACAGGCCGCTGGCGGCGCTAACAATTTACCCAGGCGGGTGCGGCGGGCCGGCCAGCTCTCGTCATGGTGGCCCCTATTTACCTGGATCCGCACCTTTCACCTCAAAATTATTTACTTCAAAAACAGAAAGCGCAAATCCGATAACTATAGTATTCCGCAAAAGACCAGAAAGTAACCGTAAATCTGCAAAAAACAAAATGCTGTTCTTTTGTCTTTTGATACAATTAGCAGATTTTAGCAATTTTTTATATCAAATCTAGCCATTGCATATCAAAACGGACTTCAGATATGAAAAGAGGGCCAATTTTTGGTTCTAAGGCCAGAAATTGAGAATTTTATCTTGAAATTTTAAATTTTACCCTCCTTTTTTACCTGGATCCGCACCTGTCACCTCAAAATTGATTTCAAAATCGGAAAGCGCATGTTCGTAAACCCTTAAGATAGTAATAGCACCATAACCCAACAGAAAGATGTATTGAAAATTATTTTTGTCACTTTTTTCGGGATTCTGTCCCACTGTGGAGCGGCGCGCAACCCGGCTCGGCCCGCCCCGCCCCGCCCCGCCGCCGCCCCGTCGCCGCCCCACGCCTCAAAGAAACCCGCCACTAAAATATAATTTGGATTACACACAACGTCGAAAGCGCGTCCCCGGCCCAAGGACAATTTGCATAACCAGGGGGAGGAGCCCGGTGCCGGTGACAGGCCCCTCTGCCCGCACAACAAGAACAAGACCTTCCGCAGACACTGAACACAACACACCGGCGGAGACACGGCTAAGCCCAGCAGCAGGGCCTCGCACCACGCGATGGTGTCACTTCGCGCCACCTCCGACGCTCAGACTACATAATAGAATTACAAGCCGTGAGAAAACATGGAAATGTGAATGTGTTCGCTTACTTTTCCGGTGGCTGAATCACTATTTGTAAACTTGTAAATAAAATGGCTACATTATTCAAGTGCACGAATAACAATTAAATCCCCTTCAAGTTTCAGAGAAAGAAAAAAAAATACTTTCATCGAAAAGTAAGCGACAATCATACACTTGGATTCCAGTGTCCCATCGCCACTCTCTGCAGTGTGCATGTCTCCTCCTCCCTACAAGAAATGAATGGTCCCCTTATGCACGCGCGGAGCGCTCCCCTTTTTCCTCTCCGCCTGTAGGAATTTGTTTTGGCGCGATCCCCCGCCACTGGCGCGCGCTCGCGCTTGGGTTAGGTCGCGTTCGGATAGAGCGCCGCTCGTCATCTCCGCTCTCCGTTTGACATGAGGAGACAGCGCTCCAACAGACTCTCACTCTCTTTTTACTGCAACTTTTGCACAGTTGCGAAAGAGAAAGAGAGAGAGAGACGGAGAGGCGAGAAGAAGGGCTGATGCAGAGAAGACAGCGACAGTTTATAACAAAACAAACGGCGCTGCGGCATGACAGGTACACTGGAAACCCAAGTGTGTGAATGTCACACTCTTGTAGGTGTGCGAGGATTCATTCGTACACTTGGCCACTTAAACGTGTGAATTTTCCTAGGATATTTACACGTTTGAGCGGCCAAGTGTACGAATGAATCCTCGCACACCTACAAGTAGTGGGCGTCATTCGTACACTTTGGATTTCCAGAGTAGGCAGCCGCAGCGTGCTCGGACGGTCCTCAAACTTGGCGTCCCTTTTTTATATTTAAATTTGCTCAAGTCCTTTTTTTTCCTTTTTTTTCCCCTCGTTTTGTGAAAACCAGGCTTGTTTTCATCCGATGTTGGGTAGATCGGGACGGTGAAAAGCCCATGGAAATGGAAATTCCTGCGTTGCGTAGAACAGTCGCAATTTCACAATTGTTTATTTGAACACTTGGGAGTTGCACACTTCCAGGTATTTACCAGTTGCACAATTGGTTCGAGTGTATCCGTGAGCAGTTATCATAATTATTGGAACTATTCACGCGTATAAGCGGTTATCTTATATTTTCATTCGCGCTGTTTTTTTAGTGGTTGTTGCGAATTTTTGCGAGTCATCACGAGCATCTGGCGAGTCTTTTTCCTCGTGTTGTGTAGAACATTTTTTTTTTTTTTTTTACATAATTTTTATAATTTTTTTTATTTTTTTGGGCGACCCCTTCTGCTGACGCTGCTATAGGGACACCTGGGCTCCTGCTCCAACACTCCTCTCACTCCCTCTCTCTCCCTCTTCATGCTCTGCGACCGGCGACTACCGGGCCACCGGGTGGGTCTGTCGTGCTCCCCGCCAGCAATTAGTTATATTTTGTACATGCCAGCCGCTGCCCTCCCCACGCTGAGCGCTTCGCCTGCTTTGCTTCGCCACCATCACGCTAGCGTGAAGTTTCTTGCGCCCATCATCCGAGAGGGGGGCCTCTTTTCCTCCTCTCCTGTTCTCTCGCTCTCTCGTTTTATCCTCTTGACGTTCTCGAGGCGCGAGATAGCCGTACTCATTCAAAAATACTTTGCTGAAGTCGACTATATACACTGAAAATGTCTGCAGTAAGTTTGAACAGAGGAGGAGTACACGATCGTTGTGTGTGTGTTTTTTTTTAGGCACGAAGTAGCCTTATGGTTTTGTCGGCGGATCCGATTATTTTTTTTTTTATCAGTGTGGCCCCTTACCTAAATCCTGATTTTTCTATACGATTTTCATAAGACTTGGCAGAGAGGCAGAACTCAATCTCCTTAGTTCACTGCTGAAATGCCAGCCCAAACTTAGTGGCCAATTTTGAGAAATTTCGATTTAAAATCTTTGTTTCTATGGTAATACTCGACTCGTCATGGAGCCGAGTCGGCTCTGGCCAATAACATTATTTCGCGCGAAAATCCAGCCAATGAAAACGGTCGCCTGTTGCTTTGTACCTCGATATCCAAAAGTGTCAACGCAAGGAGTGGTCACGTCAGAATCGTTGCAGATTCACGCCATGTTAAAGGGTTCACCACCAGGAGACTTTCAAACGTGACCACTAGCTGGCCGCCGTGGCTCCTGATTGTTGGCTGGGACTGTAATTTGGCCTTGGGCGGGGCTTGTGACAATACCGCCAACCTCAGAGTGAATCCTCAGCTCATGTTTTCATTAAAAGATACAAATAAGTCTACTCTTGTGTTCCGTGGTATTGCGTGGATGCTTCCACAGTTCTTTGCTAAAGGCCTGCAACATCATTTTACGTTGTTACTAAATCTAAAACTAGCAAAATATATTTTGAGTTGGTTTGAGTGGACACCAAGGCGGCGTTGTTTATAGCTGGCCCGCTCGGCGCCATGTTTGTGTTGGAAATGTGAGGCGGATAAAATTCACGATTTGGGCTCTCACAGAGAGTTTTGACCTAATATTTTAATTGTCTATTTCATTTAATGGTAAGTGTGTGGCAAATGTGAAACTAGGACCCTTTAATTCTTGGCTGGTGGTTCGATTTAGTGGTTGTCAAGGCGGGTTGTTGACAGCTGGCCCGCTGGGGGGCTGGCTCTCACCAAGTCTGCCTCTGCGTTCCCTGTGAATGTGTAGTGCCTCCCATACCTGTGTGCTAAAGAACTGCAACATAACTTAAGATCGTCATGAAATTAAAAACTTGCCAAATATATTCTAGGTTGGTTTGAGGCGGACGCGTGAGGCGCCGTGTCGCCGGCCCCGCCGGCCCTCTTTCAACCATGGCCGCCACGGCCGGGGGCTGAGAGGGTCCCACCTCGCGACTTTAAATCATTGTGTAAAGTTATCGGAACGTTGACATGGCGAACTGAATGCGTTTACAGTGGTTTTGCACCTGCAGAAAACTGTTTGGGAAGTTTGACTTTAATCTGGTGAGCAGAATTCTTGAAATGGTGTACATTTACGTGAATAATTTTACGAATCCATTGAACTTCTTTGGGAAACGATTTCCGTGGGTCTGAAACTCCTGTTTTCACACGTCATTTCGGCTGTATAACATTTCGTTCGGGTAAAATAGATAGTTAAATTCGCTTCGTGCGCTAGTGGCGCCATCTCTCGGTAGTGGACGCGAGTTAAGTCGCGATGAGGACGCGTGAGCGAGCCGCCGAGCCACCGTCCTTCTTTTGTTTAGTGGAGCGAGGTCCCAGCCCAGCCTAGAACCACGAAAGGGATAGGACTGGGCACTCCCATCTCAAAAGCGCTCCATTCTGTTTAAGGCGGCGGCGCCTCCCCCAGCCTTCTTTTGTTGAGTGGAGGTCCCAGCCTAGAACTATAGAAGGGAGGTCTGGGCACTCCCACCTCAAACTCCCCCGTTCTGTCTATAAGGCGGCGACGCCTCCTCCAGCCGACTGCGAATAGTGCCAGTTCCGATGGCGAGCCAAGCCGAATCGGCATTGTCGCTGGTGCTCGGCCGCTCGGCCCCTCGGCCCGCGCGGCCCCTCTGCCCTGCCCGGCGCGCACGGGAGGAGAACCGTAGCAGGGTGGAAAAGGGGCTGTTGATTCAACTCATGGACGGTAGTTCAAAAAATAAAATTTCGAACGACACGTTAGAATAAATATGTTAAAGCAATGTTCGAATGCCCATTGCACAACGAGCTTACAGTTCAAAAATCAAGCTGATCGGACAATTTTTACTGAAAGACTAGACTAACTTCTAAATCGTTTGAGCTAGAAATCTAAAATTTGGCATGTGACTCGCTGTACTAGTGAATCTGAGATAAAGCAAATTCAATAACATGATTCATAAGGCTAGAAATTTTCACTTAAATTTCTACATAAACCATCATCCACCGAAGTATTTTGTGAAACAAAAACATAAACGAACTTCGTGCCTACCAGGATTTCGTGAAATCGTATTTTTTTAAAGTAGTTTTCTGTCTAGAATACTCCATGCTATAAAGGCATGTGTGCTTTGTTCCCAAAATATGTGTGCGCTACCCAGTACACTTCAAGCAGACAAGGACTTCACCGGAGCGTCGTGCTGCGTTTTTTTTTCCAGTGCCCCGCGATCGGATAGGAGAGAAGTGCGCTGCTGGTGTGAGCGTGTCTCTCTCGCACACTCTTGAAGCTACGGGGAACCCTGCAGCATAGTACTGCTGTAGCTCACGGTGAGTGAAACTCACCGTAAGCTACGGTTAATTTCACTGTAAACAGCGAATTCAACTGTAAGCTGCATTGATCCTCGGTGCAGCACTATAACTCACATTATTAATATTCATCGTAGCATACTGTGAAAATCACCGTAGGCTACAGTTCTGGAGGGTTCACTGCACCTAACAGTGAACATCGCCGTATAGCTTTTAACAATGCGGGGTCACCTGTGGGACGACGCAGGCAGCTACGGAAGTGGGGATTGATTTTGAGAGTGGGGCCCATCATTCAAGCACATTCCAACACATTGCAAGAGAGGGCAGGGGAGTTGTGTACACTGAAAATCCAACAATGAGTATCGCAAAGTTATGAATCGCGCGAGGCATGCGCGCCGCGCGCCGTACTCACTGCGTAACCCAACAGAGGGCATTGCTCACATCTACTTACAGGGAACATGGCCATGTAAACATAATATTCAGTGATCATGTCCTCGAAAACGTTTGGTTCAGCCAGCACACTTAACATGCTGTGTGTGCGCTTCTGGGGCTCACTTTATAAACAGCGTGCATTGCTGGATTTTCAGTGAATAGAATGTACGATGCAATATAAAGATGCGTCCACCATGATCCAACGGCAAACTCTCCGGACGTACCTCATCTCCCCCTCCTCGGTCCACTGCTCGCCCTACAAGTGTTGAAACAACTTGGACAGTACCTCGCGAGGTACTAGGTACTTCGTCACTGTCCTACCGAACGAGCAGCAGCAGCCTACCATCCGCTACCATGGCATAACCGCAAGCTTTATCAACAAAAACTGGTAACTCATGTGTGATACTGCAGTACATTAGAAGCTTGCTTCCAAATACGAGTCATGATTTCTCGCCCTAAAAGAGAAAGACTTGTTGACTCAGTCTCCTGTGAGCAAGGTTTGATTTACTCACTCGCTAACAGCAATATTTGTTTTAAAAGTCAGTCTTAAACGACCGCCTAAAAATCTCATGATATTTGAGAATCGTGATAAGGCAAAAAAAAATCTCAATTGATATAAATTAGAGTGATTTTAAACCTTACTAAAAAGAATGCGGGGGAGGGGGATGCATTGTCACTTTCATCAAAGCAGATAGGGAAAGCCTTGCTCGTTTCGATGAGACACCTGACTCTTACATTTGCAGTGTACCCTTATTAGCATGAGTAGCAGCCTCACAAGTAAACCGTACAAACGTGAACACATAGAAACAACGAGCCATGGCCTTTGAAGAGCAAACAAAATCCACATTTCCCAATGATACAAAAAAAAAAAAAAAAAAAAAAAAAAAAAAAAATCCAGCAGACCATATAATGCACAATCACAACAAATAAATTAACGATAATAAAAATATAATAATAAAAATACCGTAGTAAAACTAAGGCACTCGAAGACATTAGGCTAATGAAGTTGACGCTCGCCCAACGTACCAGCAGCTATCTTCCCAAGGCTGGAAGACAACTTGCTAACTTTCTTAGGATGGCAGACACTATGCCATCTTTATGAGCGTGGTAAACAGCAGTCAGCTAACCGTTTTTCTCACCTTTGTGACTTTGGGTGTAAATATTAAAAGAAAGCGGACCATTATTACACGCCACGCGGTTGATCAGTTATTACACTTGATCGTCAAAGGAAGTAAAATCTTACCCGGTAGTCTCGAGGGGGAATTTTCATCGGAAAATCTTGTACATGTAGTCTGCAGACTACTCGGTATTACACGGTATTACAGCGGTATTCCACACAAAATTTGATCAATTAATGGCGTATTTCTAGTGTTTTTCGGTTTGACATTACGGGTAGTATTACCACGTAATACGTGAGGCGTACAGTGTATTGCGGAAGTGAATTTCCCCTTCTCAGGTTGTCTTATCTTATCACTTGCGGGAGCAGTTATTCCATATTAATGAAGACAAACAACTTACTGGGAAAGCAGTTAGCAGTGTGTCTGCCGTGCTAAAAAAAATGTAGCATAGTACCTGCCATCCTAATAAGCCAGCTAGCAAATTTTCTACCAGCCTCTAGAAGCTTGTTCGTAGGGGTGCGCTGTTCAAACCTTGCGAACAATCTTTGCAAAGAAATTGGATGCTTCGCATTGCGAAAAAAAAAAGGTTCGTATTACAAAGAAAATTGTCCGCAACGCTTCGCAAGCTTACGAACTTTTTTCGCCTTACAACCTAGTTCGTGTAAGTTGCGAAGAAATTCTTCGCAATTGCGAAACAGCCAAATACTTCGCAACTTACGAACTATTCACTGGTAAAACTAAGGCGTAACTGCCTGAATGAAGTACACAGTTACGCTTCAAGGCGTTATGCTTATGCTTGAAATCAAGCGTGAGAAAGAAATTCCTCATACATTAAGATAGGACGAATAGGAGAGGCTAGACCCAGTACGCTTGATTTCAAGCGTAATCTCAGTACGCTTGAAAACGGCGCGTCGCAAGGCTACGCCTTAGTTATACTATTGTTTAGTTTGTAATACGAACTTTTACCTCGCAAGGTTTTAACAGTGTGTCGAAGCGTGGGAAAGAAACTCTCACGAATAAGGAGTGGGCATGCGGGTGCGCTCAAGCGTACAATCTCAGGGCGTCAGGCTGCACATTAGTTTTACCAGTGAAGGAGACAAGGGCCTAGGACCAATACAAAATAGGTGCGCGTATTGGTGTAGACAGCAAGCATTCCCACACTCACTCGGCCTACGACGCCGGGCCTCGGCGCCCATGGACAGGGTCACGGACAAGGGGCGGACCACACCAGACCACCCCGAACAGCCCCGCCCCACCCCGCCCCACCCCGCCCCACCCCGCCCCACCCCGCCCCACCCCGCCACTCACAACAGCCGGAGGAATCTATTTAAAGCGCGCGGCGCCGAAAAAAAATTCATTCTATTTCTGTGTCTATTTTGCAGCCGCCGCTAGTGCAGCCCGTTCCCCTCCGCCCTCCCTCCCTCCCCAAGGCTTCTTAGCGGGCAGGAGCAGTGTAGCCGATGCGTCGCGGTGGTGCTGCGGGTTTTGGGGTTGGGGGTGGCGGTAGCGAGCATCCCGCCCCGCCCCGCCCCGCCCCGCCCCGCCCCGCCCCGCCCCGCCACTCCACACATCAAAACAATTCATAGTCCCACGAGTCGCACGCGCTGCGCTGCCGGTTGCTAATCCAACTTCCCGGGCGGCGCGTCAGGACGGCAGGGCGGGGTGGGGTGGGGCGGGGTGGGGTGGGGCGGGGTGGACTATTTCAGTCCCGTGAGCCGAGGCGGGAGGGCACGCGCGCAGGGTGGGGCGGGGGCACACAGGAGCACTCCGCTCCCGCGGGACCCGTCGCGACACGGCGCGTAAAGTGCGTCCATCCACGCCGCCCGCCCCGCCCCGCCCCGCCGCGCCCCACCCCGCCCCACCCCGCCCCACCTCGCGCCCTGCCTCTCTCCGCCCCACCCCAGCCCGCTCCGACCCGCTCCACCCCGCCCCGCCCCGCCCCGCCCCGCCCCGCCCCACCCCGCCCCACCTCGCGCCCTGCCTCTCTCCGCCCCACCCCAGCCCGCTCCGACCCGCTCCACCCCGCCCCGCCCCGCCCCGCCCCGCCCCGCCCCACCCCGCCCCACCTCGCGCCCTGCCTCTCTCCGCCCCACCCCAGCCCGCTCCGACCCGCTCCACCCCGCCCCGCCCCGCCCCGCCCCGCCCCGCCCCGCCCCGCCCCGCCCCGCCCCGCCCCGCCCCGCCCAGCCCCGCCCCGCCCCGCCCCGCGCCCTGCCACGCCCGCCGCAGCGCGGAAGACAGCAGTGACCTTTGCCACGAGCGGCGCCCACAGCGCTGCGGCGCCAAAAGCACCCCATTATATGACTCCGCAACAGGTTCGTTTCCCCCGAGACCTTCCATTCCGCTGGCACCCACACGACCGCCGCTGCCCTTCCGCCCAAAAAACATTGTCAAATAAAGTAGGAAAACAACAAGAAATTTCATTTTGGAAATGTAAAACATAGGGTGAGAGCTCAAAAACCAGAGCCAATGATGGTTTTTTTTTAAGCTGATGATACCTTAAAACACAACACCTACACTGAACATAAAATTTAACGTGTAATTTGAAGTTCTCAGCTAGCTTTTATTCCCGCTGAGTCCAGTGGGTATATGGTGCCTTGGGGGTGGCTGGTGAGTGAGTGAGAGAGTGAGTGAGTGGCTGAAGCGCAGTCACTCCCACCGCACCGCACCCCCTCCCGTCCCCCGCGGCGCGTCAGGATGAAGAGCGTCTTCCTTGGCCCGCGAAGTCTTCGTCCAATAATTATTATTAATTAATCAATGAAATATTCGTTTAACATTGTATGAACCAGAATAAATTATACAGTTTTTCTTCTAAAACAATTACTATGCGAGGCAACGAGAGCTAAAATGCATGCCTTCGGAAATGAGCAGGTTGTAAAAACTTAACAAAACATAAGATACCCTAACATACGAGCAAAACCGAGGGGGTGACCACTCCCCTTTAATGTGTACACATGATTCCCGGAATAATTGATTCCCGATCCCGACGATTCCTATCGTTATCTTTTCATTTCTATCTGTTTCTAGCGACATAAAACGCTAATTTCGGCTAATTATAACCGATTCCAGGTGTTTCCTGCTTTGTTGTAGTGGTTTCCATTGATTTCCCCTTATTTTTATGATGAAGATTCCCAGGCTTGTGTACACATGATTCCCAAAATGGTCGCCTCTTCGAGCAAAACATTTCAAAATATGTTAATCGAAAATTCAACACGATACTAGTCTGAAGTGGTATCATCTGCTTTCATTATCAATTCTGAATTGAGATTTTTTACTTTTTTTTTGTAAAATTAACAAGCCCGCAAACCCTAAAACGACATGGGGTATAACGTTTCTTAGCAAAGATTCCCACACTGTTAAAAAAGTTCTTAAAAATAAGGAAAGATTTTCTCTTATTTTTAAGAACATATTCACAAGTTATGAAATTTTACGAAAGTTTATCGAAATTAAGAACATTTTTGAAATATCAAATTAGGATTTAAAATATAACAAGTAAGTTCTTAAAATTAAGTAAACTTTATGTAAATTTCATAACAGCATTATTAGACTTACGATTGTCTTGTACATTTAAGAAACAGTTCGGAAAATTCAAAGTACTTCTTAAAAATTCATCCAAGTTTTGAAATTGGGACATGGAATTTTCGTGTTAAAGTTTTACTGCAGGAATTAATATCGAATTTTATCCGGCTGTATATAGCGATATATCTTGTTGAGTGCCTAAAGTTCAATGATAAACGTGCTCCTTGCGCACTAAACAGCTTGTCATCCTGGGAATGTCCCTTTGGGTAGCGGCGCATGAGGTCGGAGCCGACCGCTCTCTGCGCAGGTAAGTCCCGGTGGCCCCGTGGTCTAAGGCGTTGGAATTCCAACCCAAAGGTCCGAGGTTCGATTCCAGCCAATCGGTAAAGTACAAACAAAAACTTAATTGGAATAGAACTGTAACTTGCAAACCGGAAGGAAAGATTCAGTCCGTAGGAAATCTAAATATTGTAGATTTTTGCTTTTTCTTGCAAGAAAAATAACTTTTTGACTTTTCATAACATGTTCTTAATTTTCAGAAAGTATTTGTTCTTAATTTTAATGTAAAATTTTCTTTGTAAATTGCTTCCAAACACATGTTCTTAAAATTAAGATGGATTTTTTTAACAGTGCACAGCAAAAATGTGATGTCAATACAAACGGAGGAAAGTACAATGAAAACGCATCTCGCGAGCACCGCATGCAACCATGCATGGGCATGGGCCAAGCCGCCCCAGACATAGCGGGCCAGACCACGCTGCTCCCCGTGGTGGCGCCAAGCGTCGTGGCGCTAATTGGTTGGAGCAGCGGCGCGATATAGCCGGCCCGGCGGGGCAGGCGGGGGCAGGCGGAAGAGGTGTGCAGCCTGTCACGGTCTAGTTGCTCCTGCTGCTGCGCAGAGCGCATCAAAGCGGGCCTCCCCAGCCCCGTTCTATGCCCTGCCCCCGAGGGTGGGTGTACTCCGGCTGTACTCCGCGTACTCCAGCTGTAACTCCGCACGTACACCGGCGGATGTACACCGCGTACTCCGAGTTTATTCCGGCTGTACTCCAAGTGTACTCTGGGTGTACTCCGCCTGTACCTGTACTCTGGGTACTCCGCCTGTACTCCAGGTACTTCGACTGTACTCCGGGTGGACATACTCCGTGTACTCCAGGTGTACTCCGCGTACTCAGGCTGTAATCCGCGTACTCTGGGTACTCCGGCAGGACTCTGGCCCAGCTGTACTCCGGGTGTACTGCGCTTGTACTCCGTGTACTCCGGGTATACTCTGTACTCCTGTGTGCACCGAAAATCCAAGTCGTCCACCCCTCGCCTGCATCGTGCGCAGACAGCATCCCCGGCCCCCAGTTACTACTTACTTACTTACTTACTTACTTACTCACTTACTTACTTACTTACTTACTTACTTACTTACTTACTTACTTACTTACTTACTTACTTACTTACTTACTTTCCGCCTAACTTTTCCCTCCCCCCCCCCCCCACCTCACATTTGGTTTGCTCATTCTATTGTATCCTCCTATGTCAAAGAGAAGAGTCGTTCAAGGTCGGTCACAATAATATCCGACCGCTGTCCGAAGTTTCGGGTGTTCCGCCAGACAGGAAATTGCAGTGGTGGCTGGGGGCTGAGCCGGCGCCTGCCTGGGGTCTGCCTCCGCATACATCAGCGACAGCGGCGTATTGCGATGTTGGTGTCGCTTCACTTGGCGTCCTGCACCGCTGCGGTGTGAGGGCAGGAGCGGGCCACCAGAGAACCCACCCCCACCTCACCCAACCCTGCCCCACCCCAACCCACCCCGACCCTCCCCACCCCACCCCACCCCACCCCACCCCACCCCACCCCGCATCACCCTGCCCCACCACGCCAAACCCCATATGCACCACGCGCTCCTTCACGTTTGCCCTAGCACGCGGCAGGAGGAGCCTTAAGCCTGCATTCTGAACATTTGCCTATCTTCTCTCCCTGCTTTTCGCCGCTTTTCGCCCTTGCGAGGGCGACGACCTGCATACGGAGCAGGGTTATCGCTCTGCCAACTGCCGAGCACAACAGGAGCAGGATAGATACAACTGCCCTGCGCTGCGGGTGAGATTGAACAACCCGTGCAAATAACTTGCTTTATGTGCGCTGACATCCTCCAACCGCACAAAACTCAAAGACAATAATAAAATTCAACAAAAAAAAAATTGCAGATGAATGCCTCAGAACTCTACAAGACAACAGTAGTATTGAACAAAGTATTCCTGAAACAGATTTTGGTTTGCGTCATGCCCCATGCTTTACCTGCAAGACAGAACATTTGACAACGACAGATCGACACTATTCGAGCACCAACTTTCCTGCATGCCATGCTAGTTTTAAAAAATGCAGTATGCAAATTTATAATTAAAAACTTTCGATCGCATGACCCGTGCTGCTATACAAACGCCTGGACACTAAGCGTCCTCTGCCGATCTGCAAGCATCATCGTATATTTGCCTCCTCGTCCGTCATCTCCTGGAAAAAAACAGAATTCATGACGGAAAAGTGTCAGTATGTTTGAAAACATCTCTATTTCTTTGGTGCATTGGGTGATCATCGGTCATTTGGCGAGATTTTTTTCCCCTCTTCTTTTTACTGGAGCGCCCGGGAGGTAGGCAGTAGGCAGGTCTGCCAAACACCAGAGACGAACGGGCTTGCCTACCCAGCGCTGAGCAGGCGCTCTGCAGACGACCTGTAGAAAACGAAAGTCCCGGGAAAGTTCCGTACCATGATAGGTACTGACGCTGACGACCAAGCCATGAGATCCTTTGGTACTGCAGAAACTGCCATACACTACGGAGGTCTAAACGGACGTTTCCATTTTCATCAAGTACGGAAGTATGCGGGGGGAAAATTAGCCAGAAACTTCCGCACATATCTTTCACAGTGCACGTCGCGTGACGCCTGTCTCCAAACTCCCTTAGAAAACAATATTTTAAATTTTTCAGTTTTATTTAAGTTTATAGGAACATTTGGCTTCAGGGAAGTGGATCGAATTGAGAAAAGTACTAAAACAACTTATGGCAACAATGTCCTCAGACGACAATTTTTAAAAATTCGTTTTCTTTTTTACCAAATTTGTTTTTATTCATCATATCCGCTCACTGTACATCCTTTGCTGCCGTGCAGCTGTCTTACTTTTGATCGACAATGTCCACACAAATTTTCTGTGTCCGCTTTTCGACCCACCCCTAGAGCCCATTAGTCCTCCTAGAAGCAACGTATAAAAATAATAAACTAGTTAGTCTGCCTGGGGCCGGACCCGCACCCGACCGCCTATCGTCAGCGAGGATCTTGAGGCGAGGAAAGCTCACGACACAACTGGCGCGCTTTTCTCCCGCAGCCAACTCTCCGTCGCATTACAAGCCTTGCATAACAACACAACCACGTGTCAGCCCGAGTGAGGGCTGAATAAATCAGGCTTTTCAGAATCAGCAGCGACAGTGGTGGGTAGAGGGGCGGGGGGCGGGGCCGGGGGAGGGGGGCACTCTGGGTGGTCGGTTGCTTTCAGGTATCCTTCGTCGTCCTTTGAGCACCTGCTACTCTGAACATCCGTAGGAGATCGCAAGTCCCTCTGTTTCAACGGTACAACAGAATGTACTGCTTTTAAGAGTGTCGCAGATTTGTTCTACTGTTAAAAGAGTGGTAATTTTTCACACTGTTATCGAGAATGGCCGCCATGGGACCATCCCACGCCATGCCGTTAACACCCGCCTTAATTTCCATGAATCACGGGGAAAATTTGTCTGTATTGCAATTCAACGTAAAATATGTTGATTCCATGGAACCGTGTTTGAGTGTGGGTCACTGCAGCTCGGGTGTAAGGGTAAGGATGAGGTCCGGCAGGACTCAGAGGGCAAAAATTACTGTCGCACACTTGAAGGAGAGTTCGTTATCATTCACAGACTGAAGAGCATCTACAGAAGTGGACCATAATTCGAATTTCACACACTTGAAGCGTAACAGTTGGACGAATGGAAATAGCTGCGCAACTCACTAAGTGTGCAATATTCGCATGCATTTGAGACTCCTTCGAACAGGACGGTACAAGTCGAGAGTGCGTCGTGCCGTCCACGTCGTAGAGACCACGTCGGGCGCCTAGGTCCGACTGAGCGCGTTAGCCAGCGGGGCGGGCGGAGCCGAGCCGAGCCAAACCGAGCCGAGCCGAGCCGAGCCGAGCTGAGCCGAGATGAGCCGAGCCGAGCCGAACCGAACCGAGCCGAGCCGAGCCGAGCCGAGCTGAGCTGAGCTGAGCCCAGCCGAGCCGAGCCGAGCCGAGCTGAGCTGAGCCCAGCCGAGCCGAGCCGAGCATCCTCAAGCCTAGAGTCGAGTCGCGCGCCATCTGCACGAGCTGGTGCGCGAGCTGGCGCTGCGTTGCGGCCAGCGAGCACCAGGGGGCGCCGCGCAGCCAGGACCCCGGTGTGGCGTGGGGCCCGGCGGGGAGGAGCAGCTGGGGGGCAGCAGGGGCGTGATCAGCAGCTGCCCGGCTGACTGCCGCTTAAAACTTTTCGCAGGCACCGCCCCGCCCCGCCCCGCCCCGCCCCGCCCCGCCCCGCCCCGCCCCGCCCCGCCCCGCCTCGCGCCAAGCCCCTCCATGTGCTGATGCGGAGGCTGGCGCGCTGGCGCTCAGCAGCTGGCCAGGACGGCACTGGAAAATCGCTCGGCGAAACCTCCCTCTCTAAAGATTGCGGCCCGCACTGGTATACACTCCGGAAGGGGCAGGAAGGAACGCTCCAGGCCCAGGCGCCATGCCACGAAATGCCCCACGCACTCGCTGCACGCGTTCTAGCGCTGTGGAAAAAAAAAGTCGTAGGTTTCTGGAAAGTTTTTCCTTGTTGTGAGTCGTAAAATTACAATAATAAATTGTTGTTTTACAAGCACTATTCCTATCGACGTGGAATTGATCGACGAGCAGGCATGGGCAGTCGTAGACATTTTTTTTTCGTAAGTCAAAATGACAACAAATATAAATTTACGAGGATATTTTTCACAGTGAGCAGGGCGTTCCCTAAGCGCTGCCGGCGCTTCCCAGCGCTTCATAAGAAGACGTTTTGGCCTTTGGACCTGAACTCTCTACGCCCCGCACCGTCAAGGGGGAGGCTGGAGCCACTGGAGCGCCGGCGGGGGGCGGAGGCGCGATAGACATTACGAGCCAGAGCGGCTATGCACCGCAGCCTAAATCTAGTGAGAAACTGTTCCAAAAAAAACTTGAGTTGAGCTTACTGAGCGGGTTTTGTTCGACACAGAGGCGCTGGGGGCCGCGCAGGCAGGCAGGCAGGCGCCGCTGCCCACGCCACAGGCCGCGCCCCGCGACACCCCGACAAAAATATATATGTCAAGTTATGCTGTGAAGGATTCGATCGCCAACGCCAGCCGAGAGCGGGGGCGCGACGGGTATTCCTGGCGAGTACCGACCAGAGAGTAGCGTGACGCGCTGGGGAGTTGGCCGGCCTAGGGCTGCTCACCGCAAAATGGGTATTTTAGAAGAAACTCTCTCAATCATTAATGCCTGAAGTTTACGACCAGCCGCATATTCCAGAGCAGCGAACAGTGCAGGCAGGACTGTCAGGGGGCACTCGTACAAGCAGTTTTGCCAGAAAAGTAGGCAAATTTTCTACGAACACACCTGCGTGTGAGGCAGACACGGTTATCGCCGCCTGACTACTAGGCAGTAGGTAGTCTCATGTGTGGAGTGTTTGCCTACACTGTAAATCGAGGAGTCAGAAATCTCGCTCTCAGGGGAGCGAGATTGGTGACCCAAATTTTGTCACTCCTGGGGAGTCATATTATTAAATATCACTCCTTTTGAGTCGCTTCTATGACTCAAAACGAGCGATATCTAGTGATCTCGCTCGATTTGAGTGAGGCTTATCACTCCAAATGAGCGATATAGAATTTCCTCACTCCTTTAGGGCAACGTTATATGCCTCGCTCAATTTCAGTCAGAAACATGACTCTCAGATTTACAGTGTACTAGGCAGTAGGTAGTCTCATGTGTGGAGTGTTTGCCTACTAGGCAGTAGGTAGTCTCATGTGTGAAGTGTTTGCCTACTAGGCAGTAGGTAGTCTCATGTGTGGAGTGTTTGCCTACTAGGCAGTAGGTAGTCTCCAAGGGGCGGCCAACTCATGTACTTCTGTGTACACTTGCCTTGTATTTCTTGTATTTCTAATGTATTTTTCGGTATTTTTATCGTATTTTTGTTAAGTATTTCTATGTATTTCTGTGTATTGTAAAGTATTTCCTTGTATTTTTAGTGTATTTCTAGAAATACACAGGTATTTCTGTGTACACGTTTTTTTCGAGTTGGCCACCCCTCGGTAGTCTCATGTGTGGAGTGTTTGCGTAGTAGGCAGGCAGAGATACACGTCTACCTCACACGGGTGTTTTCGTGGAAATTTTGCCTACCTGCCTACCTTTCTGGCAACACTGCGTCCAGGGGTGCCAAATCCCTTTGCCACAGTCGGGCCCGAGATTTGAAGCGATGCCGACGGCACTGCATTTGTTTCCTGACCGGCGGTCGACGTCCATCCCTCGAACAAATGAGCGCTCTCATCGTCTCTCCTCACCCCACCTGCTCGCCGCGCCGCGCCGCGCCCCGCCCAACCCCGCCCCACCCCGCCCCGCCCCGCCCCACCCAACCGCGCCCCACTGCGCCCCGCCTCACCCCTGCCCGTCCCGGCTATCCGCATCGCGGCGCACTCGACGTCAATACTGTACATACCCGTCTTGTAAACAAAGCCAGCTTGAGAAATGATGACACCTGTCTCAGGAATTCGACCAGGCCCGCCGGCGCACCGGCGCGAGACTAAAGTCTGCAGAAACTTGCGCCGGGTCGTCGTCCTCGAAGTACGGTGCGGGGACAAAGGCGCAAGAATACTTGCACATATCACGTGGGTCTCAACTTGACAGAGGATGAGCTGAAGTACACTGCACTGATAAACCAAGTGTTCAACCCTTCAACACTTTTAAGTGTTCGAATACCATTTAAACAAATAAAAGTGTTCAACAGAGTTGTTGTGCACTTAAAAGTGTTCAACTCAGAAGTTGTGCACTTGTAAGTGTTCAACTCAGAAGTTGTGCTCTTGTAAGTGTTCAACTCCCCAGTTGCACACTTCCCTAATACAGTGCGTCCAAGCTAAGGAAGTGTGTAACTGGGGAGTTGAACACTTTTAAGTGTACAACTTCTGAGTTGAACACTTGTAAGTGTACAACAACTCGGTTGAACACATTTATGTGTTTACACTGTAAATCGAGGAGTGAGAAATCTCGCTCTCAGGAGAGCGAGATATGTGACCCAAATTTTGTCACTCCTGGGGAGTCATATTATTAAATATCACTCCTTCTCAGGGGCGTAGGAACGGGGGAGGGGGCCAGGGGGGCCATCGGCCCCCCCTGAGCGCCCCGAAGGGGCGCCAAAATGCCTCTGTGAGGGCGCCCCGAAGGGGCGCAAAGGGAAGCCAAGGGGCGCCCCGCAGGGGCGCCCAATGGTCGCCCAAGGAGGGGCGTCAAGGGGCGCCCCACAGGGGCGCCCGAAGGGCGCCCAAGATGGGCACCCTAGTGGTGCCGGCTACCTCAGCTTCTGCTGAAAGGAGCTTTTCTCTCCTCCGGAGACTTAAAACGTACCTCCGGACAACAATGACGGCTGAACGTCTCAACCATCTAGATGTTTTAAATTGTTATCAAGAGGAGGTCGATAATTTAGATGTCAATAATTTAATTCATCTTTTTGTTAATAGCCCCTACCGAGCCTTTGTTTTTGGCAAACAGTAATTATTGTAGTTGTTTTTTTTTAAAAAATACAAAACTTGACAGCTTTAAATGTGCATTTTTCATTGTTTTGGGGGAGAAGGGGGGGGGGCGCCAAAATCGACGAGGGGGCGCCAAAACGGCCGCATTGGGCCGGCCCCCCCTGCCCCCAAAACGTTCCTACGCCCCTGCTCCTTCTGAGTCACTTCTATGACTCAAAACGAGCGATATCTAGTGATCTCGCTCGATTTGAGTGAGGCTTATCACTCCAAATGAGCGATATAGAATTTCCTCACTCCTTTAGGGCGATGTTATATGCCTCGCTCAATTTCAGTCAGAAACATGACTCTCAGATTCACAGTGTAAATGGTATTTGAACATTTTAAAGTGTTGAAGGGTTGAACACTTGGATTATCAGTGTGTTAGAAATTGCAACGGGAATTTGGACGGGATGAACCGGTGATTTTTTTTTAGCCGGTCTGAACCTCATTTAAACTTACGGGACGACCGTACCAGAAAAACACGGACCTCCCTGTACACTCAATTTACGGACCCCGTCCCGTACTCCGAAATCTCGTATTTTGTGTTTTATGACTCCCAGAGCATTTGTGATGGTTTCTGGATCCTTTGCATCAAAGTAGGAACGGAAACACCCGCGTGATTTTCTATTATACGGATTCTCCTGTGTTTAAGAGGTACGGACAGATCCATGAAAAAAATTACGATGCGTTCCGTAGTCATTTCCGTAATTTGCTACGGGATTTTTAACAGTCTGCCTCGGTCGATGAGGGCTCCAAACGAATCGCCTCCGCCGATTCTCATTCGTCGGTTGCAGCGCGCAGCGCGAAGGCCTCTTGGGTCAGAATTGTTTTCCGTAGAGATTCGCAGTTCCACTTCTCCTCTACGCACCCAGAAAATGGTATCCTTGAAACAAGGCGAAATGCCTTGCTTACACGCTATTTTTACCTTGAAAAAATACAATGAAAATTGTCATTAGCTTTACGCAAATGTCGTCAAAATAAAGTAACAATTTCTGTATAGACTAATTTAATTTTCCTTGAAAACAATGGTAACTCCTTAAACCAAGGTCAAAAATGTCCTGACAGTTTTTTAAAAATGAATTTCCTTATTGATTTAAGGATACCGATTTCTGGGTCGCGATATTTTTCCCACTAGGGACGCGCACACGGAGAAGAAGGATCCCGTTTGCGGGGTATCACACTTATGTTTGCAGGGGCAAGGTGATTTCAACGCCTGTTCCTCTGCGCTCTGGGCTCCGCTGCACGGTTAAAACGATGTCTGATTTTTTGAGGGAGAAAGGAAAATTTTGAGGAGCACGCTCGTACTTTGAGGAAAAGTCCTAAGATTTTGAGGAAGTCTCCTCAACACTTAAGGAAAAATTCTTCATTTTTTGAGGAAACTTCCTCGAAATCTCAGTAATTTTCCTTAAAATACGGGTGCTCCTCAAAATTTTCCTTTTTTCCTCAAAAAATCAGACATCGTTTTTACCGTGTGGGTTTCACGACCCCACGGCGACCTCAGCCGCCGAGGACGGACATTGTGAGGCCAACAGCCTTGCCGCGGCTCAACGCTCCGCCCCCCGCCCCTGGGCTTGTGGGGGAGTCTGGTCCGCCACGGCAGACGCACCTGTACTGGCCTTCCGCGGGGCCGAGGCACGCGGACGCAGGTTGCGTGGGTAGAGAGGGGGGAGCAGTGGAAGAAGAGGAGAAGTTGACCACGGAACAAGTTGTGGCGGCGGTCTTCGGGACGGGCCAACCTGACCGGACCCGGGCGTACACAACGAACTAAAACGAATAACGAGTCATTAGAAAATTTTAGAAAGTTCTAAAACGGCAAAACTCCCGGTGCATTCCGTCGCCAATGTGAGTCTCATTTGCCCAGTCACTTTGTGGGTGCTGCATGGAAACTAGATGGTCACGCTCACTTGTTAAAAATCACAAGGGACGCAAACGTCCCCGCACGCTGAAAATGTTTTTCAGTGCGACCCCTGAACAGAAATTTCCTAACGCTGCCCCACCCCGCCCCACCCACCCCGCCCGGCTGCGTTCGTCCTTGCCATCTATTGTGGCGCCTCGGCGGCGCGCCGACCCGAGCTGAGGCCCAGAGGAATGCGATGAGGCCCGCAAAAAATACAAAAATAAAAAAAGAAGAAAAAAAAGAGGGTATGGAAACAAAACGCGAGGTAAAGTAGGCCCCGTTGCTGCTCGGTGCGGCGCGCGCTACTTGTCGCGGAGCACATACATACATCGGCGCGGCGTGTGAAGACACACATTTTATATCCGAGTGCTGGTTCTGCGTGGCGCGCCCCGCCGCGTCATATCGGCCCCCAGCCAGGCATGGCGCCAGCACAGTGAGGCCGACCAGCCTTGGAGCGTGGTGAAAAACGCTCGAAGAGTAATATCTAAATGGCTGACCAGCGCCGGCCGCAGCCAAGCCCACCGCAGCGGTCTCCACCGCAGACTGCAATTTATACGCTCTGCTCGGATAGTAAATAAAACAATTCTGACCCCCCCCCTTCCCCCCCCCCCCTGCTGTGACCGTTGCGTGCGTGGGGCTGACATGGATTTGGAGCAATTTGACCCACATGGCGCGTGGAGACTTTCCTGACGGCAGCCGCGCAGTGGCGGCGATGTAAACAAACACGACTATGTATGAATCTTAGGCCGGTCTCTGCATACTAGACTGCTGTCTCTTCCGACGGGTCCACTTCTCTGGTAATCTTGTGTATACACTTTGTTCGATAATTAGGGGTCGTCCACATATTACGTCACGCGCTAGGGGGGAGGGGGGGAGGGTCGGCCATCGTGACGGCGCGTGACATGGGGGGAGGGGGGAGTGTCTTGAATTTCTAAGTTTTCTCAAAAATCTTACAGAAAACTGTTGGTATGTAATCACAGGTGTAATCGGTGATCGTGTGTACGCTCCATAACCGAGTGATGGCCCTCGGTATCTTCTCACCTCCGGATGGATACACCTTGCCGATGCCTCCAGCACAGTGTATCAACCTCCTCAGTGGAACGGCAGCGCCTATCGAAAGTACCCCAAAAAGCGCCCCATAAAAGGAGTTTTTTTTTATTTTTTTATTTTTATTTTTAGCAGATGATACGAAGGTATCAGCCTGCTTGTACTGTCATACAGCGAGCAGCCTGCAGAGAGCAGCGCAGCGAGCAGACAGCAAACGGCA
The DNA here is from genome assembly GCA_029379305.1 of Frankliniella fusca. Taxonomy (NCBI): domain Eukaryota; kingdom Metazoa; phylum Arthropoda; class Insecta; order Thysanoptera; family Thripidae; genus Frankliniella; species Frankliniella fusca. Next base: position 853,161 of record JAHWGI010001023.1, on the reverse strand, counting down.
GAGCGAGAGTGGCATAATATTATACAGGGGCGAAAATGTCGCGCCGCGGCGGCGCGCGCCCCGACCACGCGACCACTCCACGCCACCTCTCAGGCCGCCGGGCGGCCGGGCCGGTGCCCCCTCCCGCCCCGCGCCTCCCCCCTCCTATTTTTTTGTTTTTTTAGGCGCCTTGAAAAAGGCGCAAAATTTGCACCCTACCCTACAGGCGCGTTCGACATATCGAGACAAGAGGCAGGTATGAGTATCGACAACGCGTTCTATCTAATCATGTCTCGAAGGCTACATATTTCCTGCAACCGTCTCACTGACCCCTTCGTGGAGGCGCTTGAACACTGGTAAAACTAAAGCGTAGCCTTACGCCCCGTTTTCAAGCGTACTGAGGATTACGCTTGAAATCAAGCGTACCAGGTCGATCCGCTCCTATTCGTCCTATCTAAATGTATGGGAGAATTTCTTCCGTACGCTTGATTTCAAGCGTAATGTCTTCAAGCGTAACTGTATGCTTTATTCAAGCGTACAGTTACGCTTTAGTTTTACCAGTGAATGCCAGCCCTACAATCTGATGCGTTTCATTGGTTCTCTTTGGTTTTCTTTGGTTCCCAATAAAACGAAGTGGAAACATTCCGTTGACAAAACTCATGGACTAACATGTGGACAGGCCGGCCTCCCATCCGCTGGCCGCTCCCCTTGACCCGCTGCTGAAAATAATATTGGGGAAACAGAGTAACGAACGCGTTTTCGCTCCTCGCGATGACGAACGCTTCGCACATCTATCTTTCCCCAGGAATACCAGTGAAAGCAGCGAAAGAAGCGAAAGCAGAGAACGCGGAAAGGAGGACTGCGACCCCAGAGAGGCCAAGGCTAGCTGGCGGAACGGCCGACGGCCCACGCGAGCATAAGGGCAACTTGGATATTTACATTTCATTTTCAAAAACAATGATACAGTAGGCTAAAAATACCAATAATGAAGCAGGTACCAAACATGGATCACAGTTTGCGTCTCTCTCTCTTTCTTTCTCTGTGGGGGGGGGGTGGTGGTGGGGGGGTGGCCTTCAACAGACGATGGAGTTGACCAAATTGATAATTTCAAAGTTCACTAAGAGGATGGTGTAGTCAAGGGGCGGCCAACTCATGTATTTCTGTGTACACTTTCCTTGTATTTCTTGTATTTCTAATGTATTTTTCGGTATTTTTCTCGTATTTTTGTTGAGTATTTCTGTGTATTGTAGAGTATATCTTTGTATTTTTAAAGCATTTTTTTAGAAATACACAGGTATTTCTGTGTACAAGTTTTTTTCGAGTTGGCCGCCCCTCGGGTGTAGTGGTCTTAGCAGGGTATTTTGACATTATGTTGCATTCGGTTAACAAAATCGCCTGCTCGAGTCCCCCAGAAGGGAATACATATCCATGTTTGGTCCCTGCTGATACATGATTGGCAAACACTCGCGGCTTTTGTACTTTTTTGTATATAGCTACGTAAATCTATATGTGCATGCGTAACTTGCGTAGAAAAATCTAACGTATAATTACGCATAAAGAAGCATAAATTTTGCAAAACTACGTCTGATATTGTTTTTTTTTTTTTTTTTTTTTTTTTAATATATTTTTGTAAGAAATTTTACGTACGCTACGACGCTACGCATACACGTACAATGTACAGTGTTGCCAGAAAGTTAGGCAAAAAATCGCGAAATACACCTGGGCGTAACGGGACTGTATCACAGCCTGCGTCTGCCTACTATAGGCAACATTTGTGCACTAGTGCAGGGAAGTTGCCTAGACAGGCGGAGATACGAGATACCGCCACCTGCACATAGGAGTATACACCGGAAAAACAAAGGTGCTAACCCGCACCTTTAAAAGTTGCTAAAGGATTAGCGCCTCTACAAAGGCACGAAAACTGCTAAAGGCACTAATTTTTAGCACCTTTAGGCCTGTTTAGTGCCTTTAAAAAGGCACTAAACTCAAAATTTCTTTAGCACCCCTGCAAAGGTGCTAGTTAGCACCTTTGTTTTTCCAGTGTATTATGCGTTTTGTTTTTTTGTTGTCTTTTTTTGCCTGACTTTTTTGGCAACACTGCTTACCTTGCTGCGTACGAAAAAGTACAAAAACCAAGAGTGTGCAGGTTAAATCAAGCATTGATGACGAGCGAATAATTAATGGAAGAGACGGCTTCTGCAACGGAAGGTACCCCCGCCGAGGGCGAAACGACTGTCAATTTTCGTGTCAGCCGGATTACGGATCACCCCGGATTACCTCGGATTACCTCTGAAGTGTCCTTCGGATAACGGTGCTTTTTTCCCCGGATTATCCTAAAATTTCCCCGGATTACACCGGATTACTTTCAATTTCTCCGGATTACACCCTGCCGGATTACCTAACGGCTGTCAGCCGGATTACCTTAGTCGTTTCCACCTCGACCCCCACCCACCTGCAGGCCTTCATTGGACTGGGCTCCATGATTGTTCTCCAGAGCGCCCCTGCAAACCCCGGGATAGGCAGACCCGCCCAACGCTGGAGCGGGCGGGTTGCCTCAGCGTTTTGCTGCAGGCGGCTGCGGCTCCAGGACACCCGTCCCCGACACCAGATAAAGGAGGGTAGTCGTGGTCAAGCATTCGTCCGTCAGTTTCGGCCCGTCTGTCTTTCTTTCGTCTCTGCGCGACCTGGCGGGGCGGGGCGGGGCGGGGCGGGTTAGGCCAGTGTGTTATTTCCGTTCGACCCTCTCCCCCCCCCCCCCCCTCCCCGCGCCGCGGCCCGCTGCTGCAGCGGCCAGCACCGGCATGCACCCAACCGGGGCCACCACGCCGCGCCCCACCCTACCCCGCCCCGCCCCACCGTACCCCACCCCACCCCGCCTCGCCACACCCCGCCTCACCACGCCTCGCCCCACCCTTCAGGCGCAGGAGAGGTCGACAGCCTCGCCGCCTCCACCCCGCGACTAGTCCGCAGGTGCATCTCAGGCCAGTCACCAGGGCACTCTGAAAACTCGAGATTGTGAGTGTCTCGCACTCGTAATAAGTGTGAGAATTATTATGCTTACACGGCTGGTTCTTAAAAAGAATAAGTGTGGTCTTTAAATTACGAAGAAAACTGGGTTTGTAAGATACACACACGGGGTTTCAAACCAATTTTCAGACCAATTATATATCAGATCAATTCTCATAATTTGACCCAAAAAAAGGGATTGTTTCCGGAACACACATGTGTTCTTTAGTAACACAAAATAATTGTTAATTATCTTTTGCAGGATAGGACGAACACTTTCTTTCAAAGAAAGTTTGACCCTACAAAAGGGTGGAAATTTGGAAATCCAAGGAGAAAAAGTGGCATTTCTTCTTGTTGATACTGGCGTGTCCACGCAGTCCTTCACGCTGCAGGCCGTCATCACGGACACAGACGATCCTGACGTCGAACAGGACTAACACGGAGTCATGCTGGCCGCCAACGGCAGGCTCAGGCTGTCCTGTCACACCTGTCGGGCCCGGCCGGAAGCGAGATGAGGTAAACACAACTTCCTGCGAGTTCTGCCCTCTGTCCTGCGCCACACTTCCAGGGATGTTGCGCGTATCTACAAATAACAGACGTCAGCAACAATATGCAGACGAGCACGCCTGCGGGACCTGGGCTATTTCAGCGTGTGTGTTTGCTGCAGCAGTGCAGGGCAGAGGGGCGGGCTGCAGCAGAACCAGGGTTTAAACAGGACATTACACTGTGAGAAACACCGTACGACGCATCCGTGCAACAACGGCGGATCTGTGGAGAACACGTGAACAAAGGCGGATCTGTTTATAGGACGCGTGAACAAAGGCGTATCTGCTTTTTGAGAATTTCTGCATGTCTGTCTTTGGAGGCCTCTTACTCCTCGTGGTAAAGTCAGATCATTCCGGACAATATCTCATTGCACTCTGCATTGAGCCTGGAATAAAACGATAACGCTTTTAAAACGGTCTGACGTCACCACGAGGAGTAAGAGGCCTGCAAAGATAGGCATGCAGAAATTCTCAAAAAGCAGATACGCCCTTGTTCACGCGTCCTAAACAGATCCGCCTTTGTTCACGTGTTCTCCACAGATCCTCCGTTGTTGCACGGATGCGTCGCGTACCTCATACAACTAAACAACTGTTTTGAATTTACGGTTTACGGTTTTCGTTGCCGTACACCACTAATTTACCCTATAACGGGTACAATTTTAGTACAATATTTTATTGTACTTCGAAATAACGATAAAATATTGTTGTTAAATTGTAGTTTTTTTCTCACAGTGTACTCCGGAAATACAACACTGGTGAAACTGCAAGGCGTAACACGCTCGTTCAGGCGTTCTGAGATTACGCTTGAAATAAGGCGTACAACGGGGGTTTCCGCTCCTATTCGTACCATTTAACTGTACTGGAGAATTTCTTCATTTCAAGCGTAAACTCTTCATGCCTAGATGTATGCTTCATTCAAGCGTAGAAGTTGCGTGCCTGCCGTTCTACCAGTGAAGTTCTCGAGTGCCGTTCACTTGCAGTAATGACAATGCTTTGTCGGACACCATCAAGTAATGTGTCCCGGAGAAGACGGTGACATTTGCGCTCTATGGTTTTACTGAGTGCCCTTCTCCACGAAAAGAAACACGGTAAAACTGGCTTCTTGGCTTTGATAAAGTTGTGGAAAAAACAAGACTAGGACGATTTTCCAAGATATTGGAAGAATTTCGAGACGTCGTCTTGAAAAATGTCAGTAATTTCAAGATGAGGTCTTGAATTCTAAAGGGCATGTCTTAGAAATCGCCTGGGCTTATCAGGATGTCATCGAAAAGGTCTTGGGGTCTCCAAAACGTCTTGAAAATCAAGAAAGTTGCCTTGAAAACCAAGATGCCAGTTCTATCGTGCACACTCCCGGGTTATGTACTTTTTAGTACATTGCTATGTACGTCTATAAACTTGCGATGCTTATGCACAAATTTAGTACATCGTAAAGCATAATATTGTGTGTAAGTATGTAAAATTTGTACATAGCTACACATAATATTATGCGTAACGATGAACTAAATTTGTGCACAAGCATCGTAAGTTTATAGACGTACATAGCGATGTACTAAAAAGTACATAACCCGGGAGTGTGTGAAAGCAAGGGAATCGAGTGGTTTGGCGCAGTGTAGTCAGATCATTGAGAGATAAACAAGCTGCCGACTGACTGCTCCCTACTTTGACGAACTCCGCACCGGACTGAACTGCACGCACGGGGGAGGGGGGGGGGGAGACAGAGCAGGCAGGGCTTTCGTAAACACGACCCTTGCCCCGCCCCACCTTGGCCCGCCCCGCCCCGCCGCCCTAGCCGCGTTTTGGGTTGCAGCCGGGCTGCAGGCGGGGCGAAGCGGGGCCAGACGGCGCGTGGGTCGAAAATAACGAGTAACCCATATCGACAACCGCTGTGTGTCCGATGTGTGCGATTCGCAGACTGGGTCGCTCATCTGGGACAGCAGACGCCACGGCCTTGCGAGTGAATAAAAAAAATATATTATATAACCATGCGGAGACTTCAAATCAGAATTTAACAAGAAAGTAACGTGATCACTGCACAACTGCACATGCTACAGTCAGATGTCTCATCGAAAAAGAGCGGTATTTTTATCTCTTACTCCATTTAAGTGATACACTGATAATCCAAGTGTTCAACCCTTCAACACTTTTAAGTGTTCAAATACCATTTAAACATATAAATGTGTTCAACAGAGTTGTTGTACACTTGCAAGTGTTCAACTCAGAAGTTGTGCACTTAAAAGTGTTCAACTCCCCAGTTATACACTTCCTTAGCTTGGACGCACTGTATTAGGGAAGTGTGCAACTGGGGAGTTGAACACTTGCAAGTGCACAACTTCTAAGTTGAACACTTGTAAGTGCACAACAATTCTGTTGAACACTTTTATTTGTTTAAATGGAATTTAAACACTTAAAAGTGTTGAAGGGCTGAACACTTGGTTTATCAGTGTATTTTAAGAACCCTGCTTAAAATTATCAAGAATTGAAAACATCACTCAAAGTAAGTGACGTTGAGGATGAGGATCTGAAGAATCCTCACTGAAAGTGGGCGAGGTGTACTGTCATCACTCAAATGCACAGAGGAAATGAGTTGTTGATGACCCCATGTGAGAAGGCGTCATCGTCTAGCGACATCTTTCATGAAATAAATGAAACAACCGTCCGCGGGCATGAGAATCCGCGAAATTTCGACTCGACAAAAGTCTGGCAAAGTTTCAGTGGTTTGCCAGTTTCCGCGAGTGGTGCATTTCCTCCCCGTTGCAATAAAGTGGTCGTCTCTTCTAATCCCCCGCTGATCCCATAAGGCTGCCGAATGGCTTTTTCCTGTCCCTCACCCACCCACCCCTGCCTCTGGGCCCGGGTCGCTGAGTCTTGGCGGGAACAGTCGTCCCTCCCCACCCCACCCTACTACACCCCGCCCCGCCACTCCTTCCACACTCACACCAATCCCGCGCTTACAAAATTTGTCGAAAGGACAACACTCTTGCCCCAACGCTCCGCACCTTCACTATTAAAACTTTGCGAAGAAAATTGTTCGTAAAAAGCGTTCGTAAAGCGTTCGTAAGATGCAAACATCTTGGTTGCAAAGCATTTTCCTCGTAAGTGTACAAATGGTACAAACAAATTTCCTCGTGATGCAGGGCTTGCAGAGAAAAATAATGCTTCGAATTGCGAAGCAATAAGAAGTAGCCGAGTTCTTTGCAACGTTACGAAGAATTTACTTCTTGAGGATTTTACAGTGTTGAGTTTCTCGGGGTATTGCCCCACCCTGTCGGAGGAAAGAAGGCCGCTCTGTACCGATGGGACGGCTCGCGGTGGCTCTGCTATACTCTGAATCAGTTTCGCCATTTCTCACAACGAGGGCGCCATCGCAGTGTTTGCGAGGATAGCATTTCGGGGAGAGAGAGGGAGAGAGAGAGGGGGGGGGGAGAGAGAGAGGGGGGAGATAACTTATTTTTCACGTAGTAAATCCAAGTTATAAGTTGTGTCTGTCTAGTTACTGTATCGCAGCGTGAGCAAATTACCGCTACCCCTTCCCCCTTTCTCTAAGCAATGGATGGGAAAAATAGAGGGAAAAAAGTTACAGTCGGAAGGGCAAAAGAAGGAGAAAAATCGTAAGCGTCCACGCTTAAGCAAAGCTGTCTTGTTCGATACGGTGAGGCAGCGGGGCGAGCAGCGAGCAGACTGACCCCCCCCCCCCCCTCCCCTCCCAGAAGCTCACAAGCCGTGTCAGAAAGTGGACCACACGCGAGTGGAACACGATGGTTATATTGTCCGTTCCGCCCTGACCAGCGGCGACCAGCGGCGCGAGTGATAGATTCTTGCTAAACGGTTTGTCGTCCGAGACCACCGCGACTCACCCCAGCCGCCGCTGCTGCTACCGCTGCTGCTACCGCTGCTGCTACCGCTGCTGCTACCGCTGCTGCTACCGCTGCTGCTACCGCTGCTGCTACCGCTGCTGCTACCGCTGCTGCTACCGCTGCTGCTACCGCTGCTGCTACCGCTGCTGCTACCGCTGCTGCTACCGCTGCTGCTACCGCTGCTGCTACCGCTGCTGCTACCGCTGCTGCTACCGCTGCTGGTACTGCTGCTGCTACCGCTGCTGCTACCGCTGCTGCTACCGCTGCTGCTACCGCTGCTGCTACCGCTGCTGCTACTGCTGCTGCTACCGCTGCTGCTACCGCTGCTGCTACCGCTGCTGCTACCGCTGCTGCTACCGCTGCTGCTACCGCTGCTGCTACCGCTGCTGCTACCGCTGCTGCTACCGCTGCTGCTACCGCTGCTGCTACCGCTGCTGCTACCGCTGCTGCTACCGCTGCTGCTACCGCTGCTGCTACCGCTGCTGCTACCGCTGCTGCTACCGCTGCTGCTACCGCTGCTGCTACCGCTGCTGCTACCGCTGCTGCTACCGCTGCTGCTACCGCTGCTGCTACCGCTGCTGCTACCGCTGCTGCTACCGCTGCTGCTACCGCTGCTGCTACCGCTGCTGCTACCGCTGCTGCTACCGCTGCTGCTACCGCTGCTGCTACCGCTGCTGCTACCGCTGCTGCTACCGCTGCTGCTACCGCTGCTGCTACCGCTGCTGCTACCGCTGCTGCTACCGCTGCTGCTACCGCTGCTGCTACCGCTGCTGCTACCGCTGCTGCTACCGCTGCTGCTACGCTGCTACCGCTGCTGCTACCGCTGCTGCTACCGCTGCTGCTACCGCTGCTGCTACCGCTGCTGCTACCGCTGCTGCTACCGCTGCTGCTACCGCTGCTGCTACCGCCGCTGCTACCGCTGCTGCTACCGCTGCTGGTACTGCTACTCCTGCTGCTCCTGCCTCTCCTGCTCTGTCTCGATGCGGAAGCCGTGCCCACCCCTGCCCGGCCCGTCCCGGTCAGGGAAAGTGGAGTGGGGCGCTATGTTGCCACCGGGCACGCGTGCGAGTGAGTGTAAAGGCCTCTGATTTATTGAGTCGCAAGGGGTGCGTTTGGGAAGGCATCGCCATCTCCCGTCCCCAGCCCTCTCCCTCTCTCTCTCTTTCTCTCTCTCTCTCTCTCTCTCTCTCTCTCTCTCTCTCTCTCTCTCTCTTACTCGGCCTATAGCGGCCTATAGTAGTCAACATGTGCGGCACATATGCATGATGTGGGGGAGAGAGGGCGCGAGAGAGAGAAAGAAATAAAGTGAAAGAGAGAGGGGGGAGGGAAAGGGGGAGGGGCTGAAAGTCGGACAGAAAGGGGGAGAGACAGAGAGAGAGAGAGAGGTGAAGAGAGGATGCTCATGAACTCCTGGCGAGGGCGTCAGTGCGTGCGAGCGAGACGAGAACAAGAAGCGGTGGCCGGTGACACCGGTCGTGGCCTGACCCAGGCGGGGAGCACTGAGCACCGTGAACAGGTGTTACTCCATGTCTATGCAGGCAAAAATATGAAATAATTCTGCTCGATTCTGCTGCTCGGTTTATCTTTCACTGAAAATGTACGAGTCGTAATTCTCGCCCCTATACGAGTGAGAATTTGAGGGCAATTTTATCACTCTCTGAAGAGTAAGTATTTTTTTTCCTCGCCCTTTATGAGAAAGAATTTTGAAACCTCACCCAAATAAAGTGAGAATTCGTGCTCAAGTTAAGTGAGGTTAAAAAATCCCTACTCAAATAGAGCGGGGCTCAAAAATATCTCGCTCGAAAAGAGCGAGGTTAAAAATTCTCACTCTAATTTAGTATGGAAAAGTGTCCTCTCCCATTTTGAGTGAGAAATTGGATTCCAGGGTTTGCAGTGTTAAAGTGGAAGAGCAGGCCGCATATTTTCTGCACTGAAAAAAGCAATTACGGTCTCCCATGCGGAAATATACTCTGCAAATCTAGTTCTCTAGTTCTGCACTAAAAACTGGATAGAGAGTTCTGCAGTTGCAAGTGCAGAACTAAAGAGTTCTGCAGTTACAAGTGCAGAACTGAAAAGTTCTGCAGTTATTACTGTAGAACAAAAAAGTTCTGCAGTTATAACTGCAGAACTTTAGTTTTGCAGTTTAAAGTGGCAAACAACTACTACACACTTAGATTTGCAGAGTACCCGTTTATTTAGTTTACGGTGTCTCCGTACATTCGATTCCGTACCCTCTTTCCATAAGAGCCCATGTAAAAAAATAAATATATACGGGTACGGTGCTAATAGGTACGGAAAAGTTACCGCTAATTTTGTGTCCGGCGGTTTCCGTTTTGGGTACGGACTATTCTATTAACGGTGTTCCGTACCCCTTTCCCTATGCTAGCCCATGTAAAAATAGTAGGTAGGGTGGCCAGGTACGGTAAATTTCCGTAATCCCTTTCCGAAAAATGGGGTACGGAACGCCGTGACAAGCTCCGTATCCAAGACTGATTTTTTACAGTGTGGGTTCACATTGTATGCATGCACTACAGCGAGTCAGCGGGCCCCTTCTAGCAGAGGGAAAAAAGACATCAATAAATTGACATCAGATGGAAGAGACTCGTCCTTCACCAGAAATAACTATGTGAGCTTAGAAAGGCATTCAGGGATGGGATATTTCGGGGAGGTAGGTAGAAGGAAATGGGAAGGAAATTTAGTTTTGTTTATCTTGATGGGAAAAGTCAATAACTAGTGTACGAACATTGAAGGATTTTAATTATCCGTAGCTTTTAACAACTGTAGAGAAGCCAGAATATAAGAAATAATTACAGAAAGGCTCTCACTTTCTCTCTCTCTTTTTTTAAGAATCTGAAGGAAATTTTTAAGGGTAATCGTGTGAATGCTACGCTGGAGAAGATAGGGTCCAAGCAGTTAGTATCATAAAATACAATCACGTTCCTTTCGTGTACATTTTCTGATTATTTTTTATTGGAAGCGCCCCCCTTGCAAAAAAAAAAAGATAAGAAAAAAAAACACTTCGTACACGATTAAGCGACGTGCTCTTGATCTTTAAAATCATTCTTTTATTTTTCCCTACACACTAAATGAAAAGGGACAATTTTGTTCCAAGAAATGTTGCGTTTTTGTGCACACCAATCCCTTTTGACAAATTTGTGTAATACAGGGACGATTTGTAATTTTTCGGACGCAAATTGTCTCAATTTAGAGGGACAACTTGTCTCCAGAAAATGATGTGCACAAAAACGCAACATTTTCTGGGACAAAATTGTCCTTTTTCATTTAGAGTGTACATCCTGTCAAGTTCTTATGGGTGCAGGATACGATACCCCCTATAATAGTCATTTTTGAGCACAATGCTCGTTCTCTTCCTATCACTTTTTTTGAAGAGGTGTGTGGAGAGCGAGTAAAAAGATGAAAGAAGATACCTTATACGGCTTACGCCGGAAGGTAAACCAGCCGTGAGCACTACGTACAGAGTATCGCGGAGGGACGCATCCCGCCCCGCATTTCGTTACTCAATGCATAGAGTTACTCTTCGGGGATAAAATGGGCTTGGATTGAGCACCGCATTGTACTTCGCTTCTCTGCTGACATCAGAGCTCTGCTGGCAAATATTTGCAGCGGGTGGTGAGTGGTGGGTGGTGGGGTGGGCCGGGGGCTGGGGCTGAGCTCGAGCTGCTGCGGCCTGCATGCATGAGGCGGCCGGGGCCGGGGCCGCCGGGGCGGTCTGCATGGAACGATCATCACCGAAAATAAATTACAAGGAGTCTGTGCACGTATCAGAGAGTACACAGCAGCACGCCCGGCCGGGCCGTGGCCTCATTCATTTAGGTTGGACCCCAGTTTGGGGCCCCGGGGTGTGCGTCGAGGGGCGGGGCTTGAGAAGCCGTACAAGATATGGCATCCCATGGCCAAGGTAAAACGGCGTAAAAAAATAAAATAATAAAATTTTAAAAAAATAAACAGCCGATTCCGTTCCACAGACCAAGACACAACTGCGCCACGCTAGCAAAGCTCAAGGACAGCAGAGATAATCCATGTCCCATGAACAGAATAACCCTTTGATGGGCTTCCCTGACAAAGCAGTGAAGCCCCACCTTGCGCCGACACATTCAAAGCCACCGATATACAGGAGTAGCAATAGGGATTACTTCACCGAGGACAACCATCACGGTGTTTTTCCCCTCTATTTTTTTTCTACCTCCACTGATGCACCTTAACGTCAACGGAAAGGATGCTGTTTTCTATGGATTACTATACTGGGAACGCAGTATATACACTTAGTTCCCCAACGTGAACACACACGCACCCCCCCCCCCCCCCACACACACACACACAGGGAGAGTGAGAGAGATAGCACCACTCGTGGGCTACGAGGTGGGCGGAGGTGGGGGGGGGGGGGAGGAGGAGGAGGGGCGTTGCTCGCCCCTCGCCCCAGCAGGACTCTGGGATGTGCCGGCTATTTTCGTTGAACAGATGGCGAAGGCTCGAAGGGCGGTAGCCGGGGGGCGGGAGGGGGGGGGGAGGTGCCATGGCAAAGGGTGGGGGGGAGAGAGGCGAGGGGAGAACGGGACGCCCTGCGCGTGCAGCCAGGGCGTTATGACGGCTTTGGTCAGGGCGGCTGCGGAGTGCAGCGCGGCAAACAGCCCCATCAGCGGCCTGTTGCAGCGCTCAGCCTGGCCCGGCCCGATCCGACCCGCCTAGGCTGTGCACGGCTGCACGCCGCACGGCCCACGCAGTTAGTTTTGTGAATGGGACTGCGCTGGGCGGGGCGAGGCGGGGCGGGGCGGGGCGGGGCGGGGCGGGGCGGGGCGGGGCGGGGGCGGGTGCTGAAAGCCGCCGAGTGCGATGGCCAATTGAGCGTGCAGCAGTCGTCGACGCCTCGCAGCGCGCCGCGCCAAACCGCGCGGGCCCGGTCGCAGAATACACCGTATTTCATAGGGAAGTGCAAAGGTGATGATGAGGAGGGGAGACAGTTTCAGAAAGCGTTGTTGGGTGCGAAGCAAACGTACATTTGAGAGCCTTCGGCACGCGTCGAATGGAGCGGTAACGCCAATCCTAAATAGTATTAAAAATTTTAAACAAGCAGGCCCGCCCTTCCGCCAAACGTCGTTGCCAGCTCCGCTTTGCTACGCTGGCAACTCCGTTCGGCAGGGGTCGTGCCTGCTTGGCCTGCCGGCGGCGTTCGGTCGGGCCTTCGGCCCGACCCCTAAGTCACACAGAACGTCCTCTTAGCTTGTAAATGATCGGGCCTGCGGCCCGTAAAGGCATTCTCTTCGAAGAAAGGCAGTTTGTAACGGTGAACCACCGAAACTACAGCCCTCCCTTCTGCTTTGAAAACGTGCCGATAGTGACTAAACGGTCAGTTATTCGGCAAAAAAGGGGAGTCGGAAATCTCGAAAAATGACGAAATACGTGAGTTCGGCCTCAGGTGGAACGGTTGAACTTGGATATAATTTGGCAGCAGATGGCAACACTGAATTACGCTCGTCGAACCAATTTTAATGGTATAGGCGTCGAGGGGTGTCGAAAATTTCAAAAATTGTCGAAATATGTCGAAAATTGTCGAAATATGTAGAAATTCGTAAAAAAATGTCGAAAAATCTCGAAATATCTCAAAAATGTTGAAATACATCGAAAAATATGGATAATGTCGAAAATCATCGAAAAACATCGAAAAATGAGGGATAATGTCGAAAAATGTCGAAGAATATCGAAAATTGTAAAAAATGTTTACGAATGTCAAAATATGTCGGAATATGTCAAAAATGTCGAAGCATATCAAAAAACATCGAAAATTATCAAAAATGTCAAAAATTATCGAAAATTATCGAAAATTATCGAAAAATTATCGAAAAATATCAAAAATTATCGAAAATGTCGAAAAATATCGAAAAATACCGCAAATGTCGAATAATATCAAAAAATATCGAAAAACAACGAAAAATGTCGAAAATACAGGAAAATATCGAGAAATGTCGAAAATAATCGAAATGTTTGAGTTTTGACGATTGGCAACACTGGAAATTGAAAAACGGTTGGCACCACTGAATTGCGCTCGAAAAGACGCTTCCAGAGAGGTGCTGGTCGATGGGGTGGAGAAAAGTTGAAATCTGGACCAATTTCAGGTGTTTTTTACAGTGTAGTCGCGAGTTGGGTCCGTTTTCATGAAAAACGGTGGGCGCCATTGAACTGGACGCGAAAAGACGGTTCCAGAGAGGTGAAGGTCGATGGGGTTGAGAAAAGTTGAAAACTGGACTAATTTCGGGTGTTTTTTACAGTGTAGTCGCGAGTTGGGTCCGTTTTCGTGAACAACGGTGTGCGCCATTGAACTGGACGTGAAAAGACGCTTCCAGACATGTGCGGGTCGATGGGGTTGAGAAAAATTGAAATCTGGACCAATTTCGGGTGTTTTTTTACAGTGTAGTCGCAAGTTGGGTCCGTTTTCATGAAAAACGGTGGGCGCCATTGAACTGGACGCGAAAAGACGCTTCCAGAGAGGTGCAGGTCGATGGGGTTGAGAAAAGTTGAAAACTGGACCAATTTCGGGTGCTTTTTACAGTGTAGTCGCGAGTTGGGTCCGTTTTCATGAAAAACGGTGGGCACCGTTGAACTGGACGCGAAAAGACGCTTCCATAGAGGTGCAGGTCGATGGGGTTGAGAAAAGTTGAAAACTGGACCAATTTCGGGTGCTTTTTACAGTGTAGTCGCGTGTTGGGTCCATTTTTTTGTAAAACGGTGTGCACCATTGAACTGGACGCGAAAAGACGCTTTCGGAGAGGTACGGGTCGACGGGGTTGGAAAAAGTTGATTTTTTTATTTTATTTATTTATTCATTTATTTATTCCGTGAAAACTTTAATAATTTTTTTCAGTGCCTTAATGAGGGTTGCCAGGATTTGCACCAGGCGTTTCGGTGTCCAGGAGTGACCCTTAAGATACCCTAAAAATTTCAACTCTCTAGCTCAACTCCTTCGAGTGGAACAGACAGACAAACAGACAGACAGACAGACAGACACCGCATCGGTTGCATAAGCCCGCTCTAAAGCTTTTTCAAAGCAGAAGGGCTGGCTAAAAAGAGAGAAAAAATGAAGTCACGATGTGATGTGATTTTATGTTAATGCATTTATGTTTGTATGCTGGTTTGAGAGCTGTGTTGGTCTCGTGGGACGATCAAGTACCTTAGTGCGCCACCTAGATAGTTTAAAATGCAGTTCTCTCTCTCTCTTTCTCTCTCTCTCTCTCTCTCTCTCTCTCTCTCCCCCCCTTCTACGAGAGAAGATGTGCACTCAAACTGTCATGGGACAATATTCGTCCATTCCTGGTGGCGTATTTGCAGTATGTGAGCACAATCTGCAAGTTACAATTTATTAACCAGGCAGTGACTTATTTGCATCTTTTGCTGGACAAATAGAAAAATTGCCCAGAAAAAAAAGTTTTGGAATTTTCTCTGTTTGCAAATGCACACAAGAGGTTTCACCAGATTATGAACAAAAAAGTCCCTTGACATTTAGAGTGTGACGTGCCAGGTAATCCGATTTTTCGAGATAAAAATATTGTTCTCGATTTATCAATAATGTTCTCGTCTTTTTGAGACCATTGTGCTTGCTTCGAGAAAATTTCGTTTTGTTACGAGTAGAATGTTCTCGAAACAAGCGAAATGCTCTCAAAAAAGACGAGAAGATTGAAAATCGAGAACTCAGTATTCTGGGTCCTGTCGTCAGTCACCGCGTGTCGCAGTATAAGCGTGACGGTACTGGTGGCGTTGTCACGGGCGCGGTCTGACGTCACCCGCGCGCACGCACGCGAGAGCGTGATTCACGTTCCGTCCCGTTCGCCTGCTTTGGTTGGCAGCGCCCGAGTGACGCCGGCGGCTTGACGTTACGGAATGACATGACGGCCCGAACCTAACCTCGACACTAATTACTCGATCTGCCCCGCCACGCCAGGCCAGGCCAGGACAGGGGCTGCAGGGCTGCCAACCCAACCATCGGCAGCCGTCTGATTCCGAAGATCGCTCTCGCGCCCCCGTCCTTGTCGCACTCATGGGGCCCCGTGCGTCCCCAACATGGGGCACGCCGTCAGGTGCGACAGGGACGGACGGACGAGAGCGATCTTCGGAATCAGCCTGCAGACGCGCCGCGCTGCGCCGCGCCTAGTGGTCCTGACCTTTGGAGAAACTCGAGGCGTCGAGCTCGCATGTCGGGGCGAGGTAGGTGGGGTTGGGGTTGGCTTCGCTGGGGCGGGGCGCGGCGGGGTGGACGCCGACCAAAAAGAAAGCGATCGCGATGAGCTGCAGGGAAAATTCAATGGCAATGCGGCGGGAGCGGGTAGCGAGGGGTCACTTCAAAAAATCATTGTACAGCCCCCAAAAATTCATTTAAAAAATAAAAAATAATAAAAATAAAATCAAAATAAAATCAAGTAGAAAGTTGCATGAAAATCCGAAAAATCGAGAACAAATGAACCCAAAACTGAGAAAAATGGGAACAAAACAAGAAAAAACACAATTTTTTTTTGAAGTAACATATTATTTCTCTTTTATCTCGTGAAAAATCAAAAAAAAAATCAAAATCAAAAAAATCTAAAGTCAAAAAAATCATTGTACAAGTTTTATATGAGTGATCCCCCCTCGGCGGGTAGGGTGCACAGCTCAGCTCCCATACGCCTGAGGTTTAGGCTTGCGCCGGGGGATCTTTAAGCTGACGCATTTATTTTGATCCAGAATGGTCATTCGAGAGCTCTTCGCGATAGCCTCGAACGTGATACTTCCGGGTCGACTCTTAACTCTCTGCACGGTGAAAATAGTTTCTTGTATTTCAAGATCTGTCTTGGATATCCATTGGTATCCTTTATAAGATCCAATAAGAAATATCTTGAAATACAAGAAACTATTTTTACCGCGTACCCCTTAATGCGCTTCAATCGCGCATTTTAATCCGTTTCGTCCTACTTAAAGCGCAACTGCATTGCCGACCGGAGTGCACAATTGGCCGCCCCCGCCTCCTGGGCTGCCAAGCCTGAGCCACATGGTGCGCCACCGGGCTGCAGCGAGGCTCAGAGGCTCGGCTGCACTTCTGGAGGCCTGTATGCCGCTGGCCAAGATAAGTTGCAAACATCTCTAGTCCGATCAGGCGCGGTTTAAGGGGGGCGGGGGGGGGCGATCGCACCCCCTTCGGTCACTAGATAGCAGCCTGGAAAGTAGGCAAATAGCGCGACAAAACCCCTGCATGTAGGCAACCTGGGGTGCGTCGCTTCCAGTCGGACCTTAAACCGCTCCTGAGTCCGATTTCTGTCAAAGAACATAACTTAAAATACCTTTGGATTGGGCGAAAACGTCATCCTTCAAAGAACGCCCAAATCGGGCGATCTTAGCAAAGTTGCCTATTGGCCCAAATTTGGGCGCCCCCACCAAAGCCGCTATCTGCCCGGGCTCCCGAGTCTTTGGATTGGGCGAATAGGTCATCTTATCTTAGTACGGCCAAATGTGTTGGGCGATTAGCGATCTCTCTGTAATCGACCCAAATTCGGGCGAATTATCGGGGATTTGCTGTTTGCCCAATTCGGGCGAGCGAGTTCACTTTCATTCACACAATTTGCGGGCTAATATAACTGTTCGTGCACCAATCGTATAAAAAAGTTTCTCGCTGCAGCGATCAGCTGTTCTTCTGTTATTTTCGGCCATGCCGCTCGCTCTTCATCCTGTCATCGGGTGGCCGTGGTCACGGGAAACGGAGGCAGTGGGCGGAGGGGAGGTGGCCGTCGTAGGTCAGGGCGACGCTTGTACCGCCGATACAAAATCGGTCGGATGCTGGCTGTACCCGACTGTATTCCGCCTCTCTCCCTCTCACTTAACACGCATGAGAGTGGGAGAGACGGAAGACAGTCGGGTGCAGCCAGTATCCGATACCGACTGGAAAAACTAGACCACGGTACCCGCAGGAAATGCGAGGCAGCCTGCGGGTTCGCCTATTTTGACGAGGGCCCGAGTCAACACTCTCAGACCTCAACTGATTTTATTCTTAGTAAATACCTACGTTTTTACGCAGCAGGATTACTGATAAATTCTTCAGTTATTCTGTATACTTTTGTCAGTAATCTACTAATTAAAGATGAAATTGTCAGTAACGTAAAAAGGAATTCTTTCGTACTACTGACAAAACAGGTTGTCAGTAGCTTATAAAGGTTTTTAAGCAGCAGGAATACTGACAAAGGGTTCTGAAAAGTCAGTAACGGGCTGAGAGTGAAGCGTCCTGCAGAGAGAGTCATTGAGTAAAGAAAGTAACTTTAAACGGAGAGCTCTGGGCGAGAGTAACGGGGAGGAAAGGCGCGGCATCAGCCTCGCCGTACGTCACGGAGCACTTGCTGGGTTCGGAGCGGCGAGAAATGTTATTCGCTGACAGTCAGAAAAGTCGACGATGACGAACGTGTGCGGGGTATTCAAACATTCCGAATTCTGCCTGTAAATCACCCGTAATTGTCCGCCCGAACAACACCAAAGCAGCCGTTTGCCCCGTCCCACCGTCCCCGTCTCCGTCCTACCCCACCCCGCCGAGAGAGAGAGAGAGAGAGAGAGAGAGAGAGAGAGAGAGAGAGAGAGAGAGAGAGAGAGAGAGAGAGAGAGAGAGAGAGAGAGAGAGAGAGAGAGAGAGAGAGAAAGAGAGAGAGCTGAGCTCGCCAGGACTCCCCTAAAGTCATAAGTCAGAGCGCAGTTTGCGCGGCATCCATATCTCTGCAGCGGCACTTTGTTCCTCATATCTTTTATTTTGTGGGTAGACGTGTGAGCCCCATCACCGCCATCCCCCCTCCCCCTTTCCCAAAGCCGGCGCGCTTCGGTAAACAGAGGAGGGAGAAGGGTGGAGCTGAGGCCCTTCGGCCGCCGGCATACAGGAAGAGCGGAATAAGGAATCTAATGAGGGATCGTTCGCATACTATTCATTTTAGACGGAGGGTACGTGTGCAAATATTATTGCATGGATCTCTTAAGTTTCGGGATCTTTATCGCAGCGCAATGACAATAATATATACCCCTTAATTGGTACAAAAAATATGGGATCCCCGAACATTTGGGAGGTAATCCTGATACGAATGAGGGCCCATAATATTTTGCAGCTCCCCTCTCTCTCTAGGGCACGTAGTTTATGCACGACGCCTGATGAGAACGAGCGGAACGGGAGATTTAATCGGGCGCGGTTTTACGTGCGCTGCAAATTCGTCGATACAAAATAGGTGGCGAGACGACCTAGTTTTGTAAGAGATTTTTAAATTACACGCGTGAAGTGGGTACTTTGATGCCACAGTGTCATATGTTGAAAACAAAGAAGGAAAACCTCCTTACACTCCACCGCCAAATATTGCCTGTATTGTTTTACGAGTAATTCAAAACTTCCGTACAAAATAAGGTCGTCTCGCACGACATTTTTTTGGATCGACGGATTATTACAGTGTGGAGAGGGGCAGGGTTGATCGCCTCCCCCGTCGCAGACTCAGGAGGCCGCCTGGGGAGTAGGCAATTAGAGCTACAAATCTCCTGTATTAGGCAGCCCACCGTACATCATCTCTCCCGTCAGTCGAGATTATTCACGAGCCGAGGACGGATTTAAATCGGGCAACTGAGTGCTGGTATTCTCCAGCGCCTGACCGTCCCCCACAAGTGGTGTACATCCACCGCCGTCGTAAAGTCTATTTCACTACTGGGTCCATTCATCGCGATACTCTCGAAAAACAAATGCACCGGACGTCATCTGAAACTGAGAAAACTGAGGCACTATGACGCCAAATTAATAAACGTTTAAATTCTGGAGGACACAAATTAGTGTGTAAAAGGTTTGAGGACTCTAGGTGGGCTGAATTCTGTTTTGAAATCGCTGACTTTCGGTGCATTTGTTTTTCGAGAGGTTCTAGTGAAATAGACTATATTGTCAGAGGGCGCCCAGTCGCAGACGCTATATGCAAACGCATACCGCCGAGCAGACCAAGTTTGAGCCGTTTGA
The DNA here is from genome assembly GCA_029379305.1 of Frankliniella fusca. Taxonomy (NCBI): domain Eukaryota; kingdom Metazoa; phylum Arthropoda; class Insecta; order Thysanoptera; family Thripidae; genus Frankliniella; species Frankliniella fusca. The sequence goes on along the minus strand of JAHWGI010001023.1, from coordinate 833,782 downwards.
GCAAATGTCCGATTGAGAGCGAGCAGCTGTTGGTCCGGCTGCCGGCGCCAGTGAGCCAAGCACCCCGTTGCTCCACCTGCAGACAGAGCGCGACTCACTACGGCAACCGGTCTGTGACCACATAAAGCCGACTTCATTTAAACTTGTCTCCATTACATCCATTACAACGGCGTGGCTGGTCGGCTATACGGCCGTAACGACGCGAAGCGGACACTCAGTCCCACGCGAAACCCTTTACCCACAGCGTCTATTTCGCTCACTCTTACACACACACACACACAGACACAAACGGATTGCCCTTGAATTTTTTTTCCCCGGCAGTCTTCGCCCTCGTGGCCGTGGTGGTGGCGCTGCTCCCAGGCCGGGCCGGGGGCCGGCGTGCGGGGCTGGCTGGCCGTAGCAGCGCCGAGAGCGCCGCCATCGTTCGCCCGGGCCCGCCCCGCCCCGCCCCGCCCCGCCCCGCCCCGCCCCGCCCCGCCCCACGCAGCCCTGGCGGTCAGCCGTCAGCCCCCCGCCAGCCCGGGATAGGGGTGGGCGGGGCGGGCGGTGGGGTTGGCGGGCGCGGACGCGGTGGGCGGTGGCCCCGCTGTTCTCGGCGCCCCCGCACGCGCATCCCGGCACGGCGCGGCCCCCGCGGCAGCACGTCAACCTCCCCGGGCTGACCACAACACGGACCAGGTCGCCGACGGCGAGCCCTCCCTGCCCTCCCTCTCCCTCCACAAGGTGCTCGACATGGCCATCGGACCGAACAGAACACGGCCGCCGCGGCCGCGCGGGTCACTATCACGGTGTCCTTGGCGGAGGGCAGGACGGCGCGGCGGCCGCGGCGGGGGCGTCTGGCTGGCGCATTGGCTCGGCAGCGTTGAACCTCCACTCCCTCTCTTTCTCTTCACTCGAGCATAAAAAATTCCGCGTCTTCAGGCGGATTCAGGGTATCGTTCAGAAGTGTCTTCTCTCTCACTCCTTATGGGCCAGCCCCGTGAGTGCAACAAGGACAGAGAGACGAAGTCGGCGCGCGAAATCGCCCTGCTTGCTGACCCGACGGGACGGGACGCGGGACGGGACGTCCTCGTCGGCGGCGGCTCTCCTCACCTCCTGGATCTTGTAGCTGGTGCGGGTTACTTTCCGCCGCACCTCCGTCTCGTACTCCTCCTCCACGGTCCCCATGGCTGCCGCGGTGCGGGCCGAAGAGGCGAAGGCACTCACACACACTCACTCACACACACACTCACTCACTCACACACACGCGCACGCACACGCACACGCACACGCGCGCGCGTTGGCGCGAAGAGGGGCGCGGCGCGGGACGCACGCACGCGCGCGCTCGAGGACTCCGACAAGGTCCTGCTGCCGGCGGCTCAGCAGGCTGATCGGCTCGCGGTGTACAGGCGCAACGCGGACGCAGCACGGGGCTATTGGGCGCTGGGCGGGGCGCGCCGGGCCAGACCGAGTAGAGTAGAGCGACTTGGGCTGACTGATGGGGCTGCCAAGGGTTCACACCGGCTTGTGCGGCGGCAGCGCCAGCAGCAGCGCCAGCAGCAGCGCCAGCAGCAGCGCCAGCCCCGCCGCGCCCGGGGTGTGGTGTGCAGGGAGGAAGGCAGGGGCGGAGGGGAGGGGCAAGGCGAGAACAGAGACGCCTGCCCTGCCGGCGCCCCTCACTCCCCCCCCCCTCCCCCACCACCACCCCAGCTGCGCGAGGGGGGCGTTCCGCCGCAGACGATACCCCGCGCTGCACGCGCCCGCGCCGCCCCGGCCGCGGCCCCCTCCACAGAGCGCGCCGGTCCGGTGCACCGTCGTCTAGGGCGTTGGGCAGGTGATGGTCTGGGGCGAGGGGTACCTCACTCTTTGAATGGGTGTACACTGATTGGAGGGTTCTATCGTGACAGACCTTTTCGCCCACAACTTGGCAACAGCGCATATCACGAACCCAATTTTAAGTAAAAATGTTATCCATGCATCTTTTCAAAATATTAAAAACACTTGTCCACAGTATATTTTGTAAGGAATCGAGTAGTGAAAAGAAAATTTGATGACAAACAGTCTAAATACGTTTTATCTCAAGTAAAAAATCCGACTTGCGGTGTTGCCAAGTTGTGGGCGAAAAGGTCTATTGGAGGGAAAATTTGACCAAACTTTGAAGAAAACTATACATCTTTGGCACCAATACGATATTTTACAAATTTAAGGTGCTTAAAATAGATTTTTGTCGAAAAATTATGTGACTGGATAGTGAATGGAAAATGATTGGAACGCAGGGTGTACACTGATTGGAGTAGGTGAGGTACCCCTCGGTCTGGGGCCTTCGCCTCGGGGCGGGGGTGGGGGCTGCTGGCTGCTGCGAGCGCACTCAAGCGATACCGAACGCGCGACAGCACGTCAATAATTAAGCATAACTACGCTTGGATCTCGTTTGAAATATAGGAATAGACCATTTCAGAATTAGCGAAGTGAAGAACAAGGCGAAGAACAGCAGACCGGAAACAGTTGCGCCTTTCATAACCCAAACGTTCGTGAATACTTAAATAGTATGTGAACAATATCAAGACGATTCAGCCTTCATTTTATTGAAGTGTTTTGGGTACATTTGGGTGATGAAATGCAACTGTCTCCGGTTCGCCAGTGCTGAAAGCGAGGGGGCAACCACTCAAGAAATCATGTGTCCCTAGCCGGTGAAATCCCAGAGAAATCCCATTGAAATCTCGCGAAATCACCGAAATCATTGGAAATCATCAGAACGAAATTCACCGAAATCTCTCGAAATCCCGTGAAATCTTGAAGGCATCTTGAGAAATCCGTTAAAATCTGGTTGAAATCTCGTGGAATCACACGAAATGTGAAGAAATCCTACAAAATCAGAGAAATCAGGTAAAATCAGAGAAGGGGGAATCTGGAGAAATCTCGGGAAATCTGGAGAAATCTTATAAATCCTGAAATCATGTGTCCCTCCGGACAGGGAGTGGTTGCCCCCTCGGCTGAAAGGGTCTATTAAATCAGGATCTTACACTTCTGCGATCAGAGCAGAAGATGCAGCAGATGAATGGCGAAAGTGTATTCATGGCCTGTGACGGGAACCCATTGAGGACAATGACATGCACCGATAAGCGCCGCGCCCGGCGCCCGACCCTGGTCGGCTCTGCTCGGCCGGCGCGGCGGCAGGACAGCCGACTGATCCAGAAGATCGCGCTCTCGTTCCCCGGTCCTTGTCGCACTCATGGCGGTGCACCATGTTGGGGGTGGCATGGCCTCCGGAGTGCGAGAAGGACAGGGGTACGAGAGCGATCTTCTGAATCAGTCGGCAGGACACCCGCACCATTGACCGGGTTTCTTTCACGAAGTCGGCGCGGCGCGGGCGCGGGCGCGGGCGCGGCGGTCACTCACGCCTGCTCGGCCCGGCTCGGCTCCCGGCCCCGGCCCGGCTCACGCCTTCCGTTCAAAATGTCGACTCGGCGAGTGCGGCGGCGGGGCGGCGGCCGACAGGACAGCGACTACAATCAATCAGGGAGAGGCAGGGTGGGGTGGGGGTGAGGAGGTAACGCCTCGGTGGCAGTCCGCGGCCCGGCGCAGCAGGACGTCAGTCACAACGGACAAGGCGCTGGCAGGACAGTGGCAGGCCCTGCCGAAACGACTCACGACTCCATCACCCTGCCCCCCACCCCGCCCCTCCCCGGCTTTCTACAGACTGGCGCTATTCTCATCCGATCCCCATCGGCTTGGCTGGGAGGGCTGGCTGGGCGCAGCTAGGCGGGCGCGGGCGTGCATCAAAGGGCGGGGCGGGGCGGGGCGGGCCGGGGCGGGGCGGGGCGGGGCGGGGCGGGGCGGGGCGGGGGCACGGCGGAGCGCAGCGCAGCGGGTTACGCCTCGCGACGCGTCCCGTGCCTGACCTCTGCGGGGCGGAGCAGAGAGGGTATTGACCGTCCGGTCCCGCAGCGCCGTGCCACGCCGGGGCGGGGCGGGGCGGGGCGGGGCGCTGCATGGCAGTTTTGCCAGAAAGTGAGGCAAAAAACCGCGCAATTCACTTGTGCGTAACGGGACTGTATATCTCCGCCTACCTATTAGGCAACGTCTGGGCACGAGTGCGGGGGAGTTGCCTATAGTAGGCACGCGGAGATACAGTCCCGTTACGCACAGGTGTATTGCGCGGTTTTTTTGCCTAACTCTTCTGGCAACACTGCTGCATGGCGTGGCGCGGAGACGCGGACCCCTTTCTTTGACACGCAGCAGCACGGTTTGTCTGCGCAAAGTGACCCCTTCGCCCCATGCTGATCAGACCGCCGAAACTTACGCAGAACCTCAAGTTTCGTCGCAGCATCCTCGGCGGCCTCTTGGTCTTAGTGAGCCGGAATGGCCGGAATAATCCTGCGTTCAAGTTGCTGGGCCGGATAGGCTGTTCCATGTGCGGCCGGGCCCGAGGCTATACACGGCGGCGGGCGGCGGGCGGCGGCGCGGCGCCCTCAGGACGCAGACGCGGAAGCGTCGCACAGCAAGGGGCGCCGCTGGGCCGTGGGAGTGAGGGGGGTGGGGGAGAGAGAGCGGGGTATTCTATGCACCTCCGCTTTCACGTCCCCCTCGCCACGCCACGCCACGCCCCGACCCGCCCCGCCACGCCGCGCGGCATGCAGCTGTTGCAGGCGTCAGTCTCCCATCGGCTCTTGTGTTCGGAGAGAGTGGGGGTGGGGGGTGCCCCCCCCCCCCGGGTGAGGTCTCTTTGGCGAGTAGGACTGCGTGCTGGGACGGGGGGGGGGGGGGGAGGGGGTGCAACTAGGCATGGAATGAGGTGGGGTAGGACCCGGGGCCCAGGCGGAAGGCGAATAGATGAGAAACTCCGCTGTAATAAGTGGGGTGAGAGGGGGTGCGGTTGGGTAGCAGGGCCAGGTCAGAAAGTTAATTGTTTCGGCCAGTGAGTGAGAGGGCCGTGGGCAGTGAGCCGTGCTGTTATAGTCGGGGTGAACCACTTTGCGCTAGAAGCGAGGCCCGCGTCAGCTGCCGGGGCGAAGGGGGAGAGGGGGGGGGGGCACCGCACATGCCATCTTGGGAAGAAAAAGAGAGAGAAGGAGACTGGGTTGTTGTTTGAGCTTGATTTTCAGAACACTTCAGCGAGGAAAATGAGAGCAACGCTTCTTGCTTCTTCTTTGGCACATTTCTCGATTAATCTCTAGAGGGGAGCCGCCCAGAAAGGTCTTTTGCGACGCAAACCACTCCTGGTTCTCCTCTGCTCTGCCCCAGAGCACGCACTCAAACAGCTCGTCCGCTCAGAGAGAGAGAGAGAGAGAGAGAGAGAGAGAGAGAGAGAGAGAGACGGGCGGACAGACACACACACAGCCAGGCAGAGCGGACTGGCCCGGCCGCCGCGCGGGCCGCAGCCGCCGCAGCACACCTTGCCAAAATCCTTTCCGGTCCGTGGCTTGGAATTGCACGCGCGAGGCGAGGCAGTGTCCTCGCGTGCCCCGCCCCGGGCCCCGGGCCCCGGTCCTCCTCGCCCCACCCCCACCCACCCCGTCACCCACGTGCGCCCGTGCGCCCCCAGGAGGTTCTCGTTCTCCCTGCCGAGCGATTCCGCTGCCGGCAACCGTCAACGCTCTTTACGAGTGCGAGAGAGAAAGCATTCTCGCACCGCTCGGTAGTCCCTCCCCTTGAGAGCGAGAGAGACTGAGCGACGAGTGCCGGCAGCGGAGTCGCTCGGCAGCCCGCGGGCAGGGCGGGGCGCTCTAGGGTGCCCCCTCTGCTATCTGATATTTCCTGCCTCTCCCTCCTGGCCAAAGGCTGCCACTGGAGCTCCAACGCCTCCGCCCAGCGCGAGGGGTCGTCAACTGCCATTAGCCGTGTACGGAGGAATATTGGTATTATCAGTAATATCAGAGTAGGCTACTCTTAGGGTAATATTGCAATATTCGGGTAATATTGTAGGTATTATGGGTAATTTTGATGTAATATTGGTAAAAATATGGGTAATATTGATGTAATATGAAGGTAATATCGGTAATATTGAAGTAATATCGGGGTAATATCGGTTTCGTGTACGAAGGAATATCAGAGTTGACGACCCCTTGGCCCAGCGCCTGACCCGGACCTGAGTCTGCGGACCACTTTGTGCTGCACTCCACCGTGGCGCCGTTTGGCTTGGGCGGGTAATGGGTGTACAATGATTGGAGGGTTCTATCGTGATTGGAGGGAAAATTTGGCCAATCTTTGAAGAAAGCTTATACATTTTTGGCACCAATACGATATTTTGCAGTTTTAAGGTGCTTAAAAGAGATTTTTATCGAAAAATTATGTGACTGGTTAGTGATTGGAAAATGATTGGAACACAGGGTGTACACTGATTGGAGAAGGTGAGGTACCCCTCGTGCACGCCACGGGCGTTGGTGGTGTCGTCGGTCCCACCTGACCGCAGCTCCCGCTCCCGCGCCGCAGCCGCCGCAGCACCCCATGGCGACAGGGGCGACGCTGCCGCGTCTTGCTTCTTCGTGTGAATTTATCATTGCTATTCCTCCTTACTGCGGCCGGGAAAGTATTTTGAAACACGAAACACAGCCGGCGTCGCGTCGCGTCGGTCAGCCTGGCGCGGCGGCCGCGCCCGCGGCCACGACACGGGCACATCTCCAAGAAATTGTGTTTTTACGTTGTATCGAGGCGAGAGCAAAGCGGTTCCTCCCGCGGGGCCCCGGGAGCACCACCCCCCCCCCACCTCTGTCGTGGCTGGGCGAGGCTCTGCAGAGACCGGGCAGAGCCCCTCGAGGTGCCCCGCCGCGCCCCGCCAGCCCCGTTCTCTGCGCACCGAGTCGAGCAGGAGCAGGGCGCGGCAGGCTAATTCAGCAAGGTGGTTTCGTCTCTCTGTCCTCGTCACACTCGTGGGGCGAAGCCTTAAGGGGCAAGAGAGAGGGCACGACAGTCTGCCTGCAGCGCGCCAAAGAACAGCAGGGTGATTCCGAGCAGCGTTTAATGGTGTCCTCTCGCTCGCACCTTATGGACGTGTGACAAGGACAGAGACACGAAGCCGCAGTGCGGGCGGAAGCACCTTACAGCAGCGCAGCGCCGTTGCTACGCGCTTCGCGTCGTCATACAGACACGCCACGCCAAGATCCGGCCCGCAGATAGGGCAGCCGACTGATTCAGAAGATCGCTCTCTTTCCTCAGTCCTTGTCGCACTCATGGCGGTGCCCCATGTTGGGGGTGGCATGGCCTCCTGAGTGCGAGAAGGACGGGGGTACGAGAGCGATCTTCTGAATCAGTCGGCAGGGTGAGGTGAGGCGGGGCGGGGCGGGGCCGTGGTAGGGCGGGGCGGGGCGATGCGGGGCGGGGCGGGGCGGGGCGGGGCGGGGTGGAGCGGGGCGGGGCGGGGCGGGACCGTGTTGGGGCCCGGCCGCTGAGAGACATGAGGGATGGAAGTCAAGTTCAGGGGAACAGCGCTGCGGCGTGCGGCGCGGCGCCCGCTGCTCGACTTCCCCCGGGGGTCCCATTCCGTCCCGGGGCCGCTGGCCGTCGCCCCAAAGGCCCAAAAGTCTCCGCTCCGCGACGTGAGGGGCATGGTCGTATGGCTACTCGAGAGAAGTCCGCCCCGCCAGCAGGCTGATTCCGCTCATCGCTCTCGTCGGTCTGTCTCTCTCGCACCTCCCTCGCTCCTTACGGAACGCACCGTGAGTGCGAGAGAGACATGCCCCACTGAGCGATCAGCGGAATCAGCCTGCAAGCACAAGCACTTCGTCCTTCTCCAGGCTCTCTCTCTCTACGTGGCCACCCTAGCCTAGCCCTGCGCTCGCCCCCGGCGCTACGCTGAGACGCTGAGCATGGCGATTGGCGATTCCGGTGCACGCCCTCCTCGCTCTGTCTCTCTCACACTCATGAGGTACGCCGTATAGGCGGAGAGAGACAGCGAGGAGGTCGTGCGTCGCGTGAGCGCGTCAGCTCACTCTCACTATCAGTCGGTCCCCCGGCGGCAGCAGCACTGCGCTAAGACCGACTCGGCTCTAGCTCCCAGTCCCCACTACGGGTTCCTGTCCTCAGTTATAGGTCAGCTGACTGAGAATAAGTTCTGCATCATCCCATGGAAGCCAACATGCTAGAGGCTGGAGGTCACATACCAGAAAAGGCAGAGAAAATGGGATTATGTGAAATTTAAAGAATCGTAAAAGACTCATCCACAAACCGCAATTTTTATTTTTTTACATTGTAAAAAGCAAAGACTAGAAAACTACCCCATCCCTCATTTTCTTTCTGTTGCGGTGCTGAGCTGTGCGAGAGGAAGAACAACATCAATACAGAGAGAAACATTTGTGTATTTGAGATTCAAATCACATTTCTTTACTTTAATAGAGGACTGAAAATGATAAAACGCACAGATATGGTAATACAGTATAAACCCTGGCATCATGTCAAACTAAACAGGTAACTACCAAGAAAATTTAGCTTGATAGCCATCAGACATGCATGTTGACAGCAATTTTAAAAAAATCAATGGAAACAAACAGCATATATTCAATTAGTACAATTGATTCCAAGAAATATTACAGACAAGCCTAAGGGCAAAAGAAATACAGAGGGATAATAAATGAGAATCTCAAGACAGCAGGCCTGGCATCAAAACGGACCGTATGGTGAAACATACCTTTAAATTAAAACTAATTAATGAATGGGGAGTACAAATATATCAATCAGAATTGCAAGGAATGTGGATCCAAGTCAAATCCCCACGCCAGGTCTCAGGGGAGGCACATGAATGGTCCTCGGGGGAGGGGCACAAGTCCGGGTCATGCCCAAACAGGCCGAGCTGCTCAACGCGACTCCAACCCACCTCTCGGTGGCAGCGCAAGAGCCTCTTTGAACACTTGTGCCTGTCAAAGAAAAGTTTGGGGTCATGAGTAGGTGAACATGAAGCAGAGGGTTCGCCGCGAGGAGCGCGCCCGCACTCCTGTGCAGCCAGGCGTGCGCGCAGTCCGAGCAGATGGGCATCACCAGCTTGCGCAGCGAGGGGGCCGCGGCCGGGGTGAGTCCGCGCAGCAGGGGGTCCTTGCGGAGCAGCACCCTGTCGCAGTACAGCTCGCGCAGCGCGGGCAGCTCGGGAAGCACGCCGACCAGCGACTCGGTGCCGATGGAGTGCAGCGAGAGCCGCTCCAGGGGAGCGTGGCCACGGCGCCCGCTCGGGCTCGGCGGGACCAAGGCGGCGATCAGCTGTGGCGCAACATCCGGGAGCAGGTGGTCGAAATTGTAATTCAGAGTGACGGCGCGGATGTTTTTGCTGCTGCGGATGAGCGTCTCGGCCGCCTTGGCGGCCTTTGGGTTAGACCGAAGGTAAAGATAGAGTTCCTCCAGGGTCTCGCACTCGGAGATCTCCTCCATTCCTGGATAAATGTTGCAGCCCCAACGCCGCAGCCTGGGCATGCCCTTGGAGAACAGCAGGGTCATTTCTTTATCCGGTCTAAGATTACCCTCCAGGTGGACTTCTTCTAGGGTCTCAGAGTGTGCGCTTAAAATTACATCTACGAAGGGTTTCGATTCCCGTGTCAGCTCACAACGGAAATACCTCAAGGACGGCTTAGACGGACCATCCAGGAGTGGAACGTCGTCGTCCAGCACCTCAATGTGGAGCGAATGAAGACTCGAGCACGACGCCAGCACTCTCCACAGCTCGTCGGCACCACGGCTGTCACTGCATATGCCCAAATTAAAGCTCTTGAGCCGACCGAGCGCCAACTGGTTTCGCACCACATCGGCGTATTCGCCATAATTAAATCTACCATATGCAGAATCGTTGCCCTCATCCTCAAGTTCCAGTTCTGCAATGGCACAGCTGGTCGAGGTGAGGGGCGGGAGGCGACTGGTGACCAGTAGCCGCTTGAGGCAAGGCGCGAGGCCCAGCACCACGCAGACCCGGGCGCGGGCGCGGGCGCGGGTAGGACTGCCGTTCGGCCGCGTATCGAAGTCGAGGTCCTTGAGGGTCCGGTGGCGCCAGCAGTCTGAGTGCAGGGCCAGTGTGGAGAGCCTCTTGCACACGAGTCGGCAGGACAGCAGGTCGTCCACCTCAACGTACTGCAGGACCGCCACCAGCACGTCGTCCGGCAGAAGTTCCAAGTTCAACGCCGATGTCATGATTAGCACAACTGCAAACAAGAGACAGAACGCGTGCGAAGGCGTTAGAGCAGACTTGTGGCCGAGACAAGGCAATAGCTGAGAGTTGCATGTCAGAAGGAGGTGTCTCATCGTTACGTAGCAGAGTGTATGTTTTATTGCTTCGCTAAGCCGAACAGTACTGTAAAGGTGAATCCACAATACTGCTCATAGCTCATAGCTCATGCACTCATGTGGCTCAAACGTTCCTCGCATTTAACTATATGTTTTTGGTGAAAGTGGAAACTTAATCTATTTCGAAGAGGCCATTTCACCAAATAAGTTCCCTAGTTTGACTTCTTAAACTCCGCATTCAGAAAGCAGAGGAACTTATGAGCCGCATGAGCGCATGAGCTATGAGCAGTATTGTGGATTCACCTTTACATACCAAAAGCGAAGCATGGCTCCTCCGGACTCTTGTTTTGATAGACAGATTGTACATCAAATATGCTGCCAACCTTTGCAACCAAATTTTTAAAATGTTGGGTAGATTTTTAAAGATTGCCGCCAGGCGAAGGTCACCTTGGATACCACCACGTACTGATTTCATTTAAAATATGGAAGGCATGGGATTTGAGGGGAATTCTTACATTTTGTATATTACGTATTCTAAAATTGTTAAAAATCATGAATTCTATGTCAAATATTTCCAGTAAATATTAAGCAGCTGTACTTAATTTTATACCCTTAACACAACAATATGTTTAATAAAGACACAATGCACTTTGGCCTAGCTTTGGCTGGAGTGAGAATCTGGAGACAAAAGGCTTCTTTACACAAAAACCAAGACAAAGTTCTGCAATCACAGACAAATTAAACTGTGCGCAATCATTGTTAGTTAGAGGGCAGTACATACTTGGCACAGGTTGAATTTAAAACAGATAGGAGCATGAGGTTTTATTTATTTTCTTGACTCATCAATACCTCTTATCTCTCTCCACAGAACAGGAAAAAAATCACAGCACAAACAACAAAAGGGCTCGTGATTGGTCGCGCAGTTTCCACTTCTACCAGTGCAAAGTAGAGCGGCAAGCCGCTCAAACAATCATGGGCCGTTTAGTTATTTGTACTGTGCTTTTTCAATCGGTCTCTGAAATTGCTTTATGAAGTGGTAAAGCTCCATATTTCTAAGATAAGGCCCTTGGTGATCAGATCTTCCAATGAACATTATTTCACGTTCAAGTAGGAAAAAGGCAGGTAAAATGGTTCCAAAAGTAGAGAACTGATAATGTGAACAAGGTCTCGTAAAAGTACATTGAATTTCAAACAACCAACAATTGCAATTTTTAAAGGCGGATTATATCCTATAAAACATAACACCTACACTAAACATAAAAATACCTGTAAACTGTAATGCTGAGGTACCAGCTAGCTTTAATTTAAAATATTTGTGTTCTAAATTGCATTACTTTCTCCAAAAAATAAGAGTTTTGTATTAAAACTAAATTTGTATTAAAACTAATATAGTTAGTGTAGTAACTCAGTTCAGTTTTTTCTTTCTGTGATATTGAGATCTGCTAATACATGCATTTATCAAATAATTTTTATGTTTATAAATTAGACTTTGTCAAAAGGAATGAGTTTAATGTAAAAGTTCAATGCATCAAAAGTACGAATCAAAGATGAAAACGTTCATGTCTCCACAAAACGAAACATACTTGCTGAGTACCACTATTTCAGACACATGCTTTTGAGAGGAGGTTATATATCCAGCCAAACTACACTGAAGTAAACAAGTACTACAAGTTTTGTAACAGCCTCACCTTTGCATTAAAAGCGAAGTCGTGATTCAGAGCCGACAATCTCAATCTGCACCGACACCAAACACCGAACACCAGACGCAGTAAGTACCTCTTCACCACTCCGAACAGTGCGGTTGCGGTGCTTGGTGAGGAGGGAGGAGGGAGGGAGGGGGAGAGCGGGGACAGGGGACAGTCGTGACGCAGAAGCGGTAGTTCGATGAGACTCTTGATTTGATTGTGGATAAAATACATTTCTTCAGGGTGAATAAAATTATTGGTCCCTATCATCACAACAACAGTACAGCCTTTAAGTTTTTGCCTCTTCTCCTTGACAAGATGTTTCAACTCACTGATTGTTTGACCACTGATGCACAACTCAATGAGGTATGAGGTATTGCTGCGGTTAGAAGAAAAAGAAGAAGTTCCAAGATGGCCGCCGTGGAACATAACAAACCTTCAACTGTTCGCCCCGGCGTCTGCTTCGTCTGCTGCGCGCTCTCCAGCACGTTTTACAGCCTAGGGAGCGAGTATGAAAGTCGAGTTTGGTATCTACAGAGACGGAAAAACGAGGAGAACTCGTTGAAAGCATCACCGAAGCCGTTAGGGAAATATTTAGCCTTCTAAATATAAAAAGAATCGTTCGGGTAGTGTACGCTTGCCGTAAAAGTGCCGTACAAGACACCACCGTCGTATTTAGACGATTAATGAGACTCACATTATGTTAAAAGATGACTCAACCGTCTAAAGTGTTAATTTCATGTCAAAAGCGATGCAGGATATTGTTCTCTCTCTAAAACTGCTGAACTGAAAGAGACGGCACATCATAACGTTGCCATACTACACTTTGCTTCTTCTTTCTGTTCTTCGTTCTTTTCGGTTTACCGATATGATCTATTAGATTCAACTGCCAACTCTCCACATGTGAAATTTATCTTTTAAAATTGTAAATTGGACTAGGCCCTGCGCCTGCCGCCGCTCTAACCAGACATCTCTCAGTTGATCATGCTATTTTATTTTTTTTCAGAAACTCGTAAAATCTACCATATATATTAGTTAGTCGCGCTCTGCACATGTTTAAAGGGCCAACAAAATTTAGATGAAACTTCAACGCCAATCTTGAGCTAGATATTTGGCGTGAGCAGATCCAGCGTGCGCACAAGTGCGAGAGCACGGCCGTATCCGGGCTTAGCACCCTGCCACACAGTAGGGGCAGTGGGATGGGGGCAGATACGACTCCGTCCTTCAGTGATCTTACTGAACATTTGAAGGCACAGAGAAAACACTCGAAGAGCTCCGCGCCGTTTTAATGATTCCGGTCACTCCGAGATCAATCTGAGATTTTCACATACGACTCATATTCAACAAGGCAACAACGCAAATGGCGTTTTTATTTCTCAAATACCGCCTATAGTAAAAACCTACTGCTGTAGGCAAGGTAGGCAATGTCTGCGACAAAGCGAGGTTTTCGGAACCAAGATCTGCCCTTGAGCTGCCCGTGTACCAAACGAGATTTTGTTTTGTTACAACAGTTTTATAGTTACGGCGAGAGAAGTATCAGCGGGCAGAGCTGTTTTCGCCCAAGAAGCGACCGCCTCCAACGAAACGAACGCGCTCCGAAAGGGCGGACGCGGACGAGAAGAGTCAGCATAGGGAACTCCCCGGGGCTCGGCGCTCGGCCAGCCCGGAAGTCGAAGAACAAAATTCTTCGGGCACGGGGAGCGGGCCTGGGGCTGGGAGGTTTTAAAGTCCTAGATCCAGGACTTTAGGAGGGGTGTGTCCCTCCCCACCCGTCCCCTCACCTCCCCGCAGTGCCCGAAGATTTTTGTTCTTCTACCCCGGATCCGGGGTAGAACCGGGTAGAACTCGAGTTCTTCTAGCCCCGGAGTACGCTATCACAAAGCGCCGCGCTGTACCAGGTGGCTGACAGACCCCGGGCACCTTTTGTAGTATGCAACCCGCCCGCACTGCTCCATCCGGGACTGCATACCCATCAGGCGCCGGGGACCGGCTCCACCAGCTCCAAGCTCGGACGCTCCGCTCCGCCACTGTTGTTGCAGCCAACGCGCCAAAAGGGCCCTCTCGTGATTCGCGCGGTCTACGGTGGGGCATTGCCCGGGGGAGGTTCGCGGTTTCGAGGGAGTAACCCGCGAGTCCGCGGGGTAAGCTCGCGGTCCACGGGTCCTGCCACGCGGGTATCTCGCGAACCGCGGATCCTCCGGGAGGGAAGGTCGCGGTCCGCGGATCCATCTCGTGGGTAGCTCGCAGTCCGCGAAGGACCCGCGAACCGTGAACTGGGTTCTCCAGGCGGGGAGGAGGGGGGGGGGGGGGGGGGGCGGAATGGACCCGGCGCGAGGAGGGGGAGGGGGGTAATTGACCCGGCGCGGCGGCAGGCCACACGTGGTGATACGCGATTTTCAGTCCTAGACTCTTTCAGCATTGGCGAAGTGAAGAACAAGGTGAAGAACAACAGACCGGAAACAGTTGCATTTTATCACCGAAATGTGCCCAAAACACTTAAATAAAATGTAGGTGGAATCGTTTTGATCAGTTTTGATATTGTTCACATGTTATTCATGTTTTTATGAACGTTTGGGTTATGCAAAGCAGCTGTTTCCGGTCTGTTGTTCTTCGCCTTGTTCCTCACTTCTCTAATGCTGAAAGGGTCTATTCGAACGCGATGGAGGCAGCTCGAGCGGTTCTCGGATCCTGCCCCGCGGGACTTTCCTGTAAGGCTGATTCCGCAGCGCTTGCGAGGGTCCCTCCTGCTCTACCTGTCCTTGTCACACTCATGGGTATCGGCCACTAGGAGGGAGAAGGAGGACCCTCGCGCGCGCTGCGGAATCAGCTTACTGCTTCCTCAGTAGCAGCCTGCAGGATCCGCCGCCGCGCCGGACCGACTGACAGCTGCTGACAGCACCGCGTGCCGCCGCCGCCCCGTCTTGCGCGCCGCGAGGCCTCCAACGTCTACCGTACGCCCTTGCCACCTGTAGCCGCCACCGCTACCTGCCGAGCGATTCCGAAGATCGCTCTCATACCTCTGTCCTCGTCGCACTCATGGAGCACTACCATGGCCATCATAGGGCACCGCTGTAGGTGCAACAAGGACGGAGGGATGAGAGCGATCTTCTGAATCCGTCGGCTGATCAACACCAAACACCGCGTTGCCAGGTTCCTTCTCCCCCCTCCAGCCCTCCCCGCCGGTCAATACGTTGGCCGCGCGGACGCGCGGACACGCAGCCGGGGCAGAACGGGCACGCCACCCGCTACCCCTGTGCAACGTACAGGGAGGGGCCCCGCCCCGCCGCGTGCAGCACGGCTACTTTCAATGGTTTCATTCGGAGAAGTTCTGGAGAGGACGCTGCCCAGCCCAGCGCGGAGGAACACCGCACGTGGGCAGGAGTGAGAGCCGGTGGGGCTGTCCTGCCGACTGATTCAGAGAGGATCGCTCCCACGCGACCCGTCCTTGTCGCACTCATGGAGCTCTGCCATCACCAGCATATCGCACCGCCACAGGTGCGACAAGGACAGAAGCACGAGAGCGGGGTGGGCCGGGGTGGAGGGGGGGCAGCGGCCCGAGGCGCCACCCCCAGCGCTCCGGCGCCCCTCAGCAGTGCTCGCCCGGCCCCGGCCCGGCGCGGTCCCGCCATGGACGACCCTCAGCCAGAGGCGTAAGTCAGAAAGACAAACCACCGCACCGAGCCGTCGCGACTCGCTGCGTGCCGTGTGTGATGACGTGCTTCCGACTTTCCAAAGTGCGCTTTCTTCGCCCCGTCTCCCTCGCCGCACTCTTGCGCTTCGCCGTATGGGTGCGAGAGAGACGAGCGTGGAGAAAGCTCTTCTGGAAAAGAAATATCTTGTGGTGCGTGTCGCAGGGAGACGGGCGCGGGCGGCGGCACGCGGTACGTCAAGGTGAGGACCGTCGGCAAGGGTGCCTTCGGCACGGCCGTCCTGTACCGCAAGGAGCCCGAGGGCTCGCTGGTGGTCATCAAGCAGGTGCCCGTGCTGGAGCTGTCGGCCACGGAGCGCGCGCGCGCCCTCAACGAGGCCCGCGTGCTGGCGCTGCTCTCCCACCGCAACGTGGTGCGCTACCTGGGCTCCTGGGAGCGCGACGGCTGCCTGCTGCTCGAGATGGAGTTCGCGGGCGGCGGCACGCTGGCTCAGTTCCTGGCGGCGCGCGCCGCGCGCAACGCCGCCCTGTCCGAGCGGCGCGCCCTCACGCTGTTCGCGCAGGTGGCCTCCGCCATCCGCCACATGCACGCCCACAGCGTGCTGCACAGGTGGGCGCGGCCGGGCGCGGCCGGGCGCACCGCATAGGGACACGCGGCAATGCCATCAGGAGCACACAATAGTTTATTTATTGTGTTTCCCTTTCATAATTCTGTGTTCTAAAACTTCACTGGCTTGCTTCTCACGACACCTTCTACATGAACTCCATCGTTACTTTTCTTGACCCCAACAATAATATGTGCGCCTGTCTGTACAGGGACCTCAAGACGGAAAACATTTTCCTGACGAAGGACAACGTGGTCAAGGTGGGCGACTTTGGCATCTCCAAGGTGATGGGGACGCAGGTGCAGGCCGAGACGGTGCTCGGCACGCCGTACTACCTCAGCCCCGAGATGGCAAGTATACCAGGTGGCGGGAGTAACCCGTTACCCGCGAGTCCGAGGGGAAAGCTCGCGGTCCGTGGATCCTCCGCGGGTCCTTCGCGGACTGCGAGCTACTCGCAAGAAGGATCCGCGGACCGCGACCTTCCCCCCGCGGAGGATTCGCGGTTTGCGACATACCCCCGCGGCAGAACCCGCGGACTCGCGGTTTAACTCCGCTAAACCGCGAACCTCCCCCCCTTAACGCCCCGCCGAAGACCGCGTGAACCACGAGAGGTCCTTTTCGGGGCGCTGGCTGGTGCCCACATCATTACAAAATTACGGGACGGTTTGCTGCGCGCGGGGCGACGACGACGACGACGGCGACAACTATTAATTCCTCTCTTTCATTTTTCGTGTTCAGTGCGAGGGCCTGCAGTACGACCAGAAGTCGGACGTATGGGCGCTGGGCTGCGTGCTATACGAGCTGCTCGCCCTGCGCAGGGCCTTCTCCGCGCCGAGCCTGCCCGCGCTCGTGCGCCGCATCGTGGCCGCCGACTACCCACCCCCGCCAACCAGGTCACCGATTTTTTTTTAATTTTTTTTTTAATATTTTTTTTGCATGTTTAATGGCATATACAATGTGTAGATGGAATACTCAAAATGATCCGCCCCTTGGGAAGAGGACCACTAATGATCAGAGAAGGGCTATCGTACGTGAACAGTGGAGCGTTTTCCGAAGCTATCTGTACATAGTAGTGGCGGAGATGCCGCTCCACCATTCACTAGAATCCTGGAGTGGAAGAGAACCGCGACCAGCCGAAACGCAGCGTTTTATTTTTCATACGTCATGTTTCCGGTCAAGGATAGGCCGGCCAGAGCCGTACATACTGAGGCCGGCCACCGAGAGCGAGCGAGAACCGTGGTCGTGTATGGGCAGCCTAGCAGGAGCGAGTGAGAGAGACAGGCGGCCCGCCGCCGGGCGCCGGCGGCCCGTCTCCACGCAAGAGTCTACCACTTCCATAATCCTCGTACACTCCTCTAGATGTTAATTGATAGTCACATAATCATAATCATGTAAAATTTCCAAATATTGACAAATTTTGACAAATATGGAGAAATATTATCAAATCTGACCAAAAGTTGCTTGATTACGGGCCAATAATTAGTAAATATGTTAAAGATAAACTCAAATAATCATTGAAAATCACCATAATCGTGACTGATTATAATACTCGTACGCGATTTTCAAAGTGGTAGGCCCTTGTCTCCACGCACCGCACGCCCCCCTCCAGCCGCCTGGCTGCATGGCTATCGCTCTCACTCGCTTTCACTGCTTGGCCCTCTCCTTGCAGTTCGCGGTTCTCTCCTCTCCTCAAGGAGCCATTCACGAGCCCTTCTCTCATTCGTGCTCTTTTTCTGGAGCGTGTAAAGTTAAGTACGCGTGAGCGTTCACGCGAGGTGAGCGCTCACGTGAGAGATGTGCTGGGCCTTACAGTGTGTTTCGATTAGAAAAGGGAGAAGAATAGCGGATAGAACAAAAGCGTCCTGATTGGCTGAGCGCTTCGCGCCACGTGAGAGCGCCAGTGATGGTGGGGGAAAGTGGTGGGGGGCTCAGCCAATGAGGACGCTTTTCGTTCTATCCGCTATTCTTCTCCCTTTTCTAATCGAAACACACTATACTAAGCGAAATTGCCATTTTTTTTGAAGAATTATAATCTCCGTACTCTCCCCTTTCCAAAAATGTACGGGTTTGTCGATTTTCAGGTCATTTCTCTTAGAATAGGGCTCCTATCTCCTTCGCACTCCCACGCTCATCTCACGTGAGCGCTCACGCGTGCGTAACTTATACAAAGCGGAATGATATGAAAATTGAGAAACCCATACATTTTTTGGGAAGGGGAGAGTACGGAGAATGTAATTCTTGAAAACTGTTGGCAAGTGCGTTTATATAGTGTAAGGCGCCGGCAATGGGAATGAACGAGCTCCGCTCCGCGCGGCTGGCTGCGCCGGGCTGCGCTGACCTGCCGCAGGTACTCGGCGGGCACGCGCGGGCTGCTGTCCGGCCTGCTGCAGACGGACCCCGGCGCGCGGCCCTCCGCCAACCTCATCGAGGACCAGCTGCTCCCGCCGCTCCAGGCCGCCGCCAACCTCTCATCGGACGCTGACTCGCTGGACGGCGCGCAGGGCCCGTACGCCAGGCAAGGACCGAGCACCGCGCGCGCCTCGCACCTCGCATCTCACCAAGGGTCTACCGGGTCTACCACTTTGAAAAATCGCGTACGAGGATTATAATCAGTCACGAGTATGGTGATTATAGATGATTATTTGAGTTAATATTTAACATATTTACTGATTATTGGCCAATAATCACGCAACTTTTGGTCAAATTTGATAATATTTCTCCATATTCGTCAAAATTTGTCAGTATTTGGAAATTTTATATGATTATGTGATTATCAATAAATCATCTAGAGGGGTGTACGAGGATTATGGAAGTGGTAGACCCTGGCATCTCACCTCCCGCCCACTGGTCCTCCTGTTCTAACGAGCCTTTGCCTTTGCCCGTGTCGCCGGCAGGAGCGTGGTGTACGAGCTGCGCGCCTCCGGCTGCTTCGTGTCCCTGACCCCCGTGCCGCTGCCCGCCCGGGCGGCGCTGAGGGAGCTCGCCGTCAGCAGGACGCACTGCGTCGCGCTCACCCAGGGTGAGGGAGGACAAGGGTGTAGGAGGACGCCGCCTGCCCTATCCTGCAGGCTGATTCCGAAGATCGCTCTCGCGCCTCGCGTCCTTGTCGCACTCATTATGGGGTCCTGACATCCCCGTCATTGGGCACCGCCCTAGGTGCGACAAGGACGGAGGACGGGAGCGCTCTTCGGAATCAGCCTAATGTCGGTCGACGCGCCCCCAGAAGGCCGCGCTGACCTCTCTTCTCCTCTCCGCTCCAGAGCAGGTGGTGTTCACGTGGGACGTGGTGGACTGGCGGGCGGGAGGCGGCGCGTCCTTCAGCGCGGGCCTCGAGTCCTGGCGCAAGCCGCAGCACCAGCCGCAGTGCGCGGACACGCTCACGGGCCTGGGAATCACGCGGTAAGGGAGCCGTGGGTGTGGGTAGCCACGGGGCAGAGCCTGCCCCGAACCCGAGGATTAACTTTAGGATTTCGTGTTCACCGAATACTTGAATATGGTTGAATATTGATGAATATCGGTGAAATATTCGTAAATTCGAGTTAAGTTTGTCCAAATTAGGGTGAAATATTAGTTAGTGAGGCTAAAATATAGTTAGATTTGTGTGAAATACCGCTGAAAATGGGTGAATATGATTGAATATTGAACTGATTACCGCAAGCCTGTACACTGAATGTGACAAGTTGTTGACCCCTCGCTTTCTCTTGCGACAAGAATGCTTTTTTTCCGGGTGTGGCCGGTGTGGCATTCCGAGGGTACGAATGTCGCTCACATGTACCGGGTGTTTCTTCGAATGCGTCACAGTGTTGCGGGTTTGCATACTCGCCAGCACTACAGGGGCCATGGTGCCTAACGGGCGAATCGGGTATATAGGCCGACCCGCAACACTAATACGCATTCCAATAAACACTTGGTACGTGTGACCTTCAAGTGCGAGGGAAAAATTCGCCCGCCTTCAGTTAATGAGCGACTATTCGTGCCCTTGGATGGGTTTGTGTGTGTCCTGCAGCGTGGGCGCTGGCGACGGCTTCAGCGTGTTCGCCTCCGACTCGGGGGCGGTGCTGACGTGCGGCGACGGTGCCGAGGGCTGCCTCGGCCACGGCGACTACTCACACTGCGTGCGGCCGAGGCTCGTCGGTGAGGCCGGCGTGGCGTGCGGTCGGCTCATGGGGACAACCTGGGCTTCATGGTTGAGACAGCAATATTGATGTTGCGACGGCCTCATTTCGGTGATCGGAACCGAGCCATGAGTTTCAAGCGTTGTCCCTGAGCCAACCGCACCGATGGTTACGCTACGACTCTCCGTTTTTTCTGGTCATGCGCGCTGTGGGCTGTGGGTCTCGGGGGCCTGCCCCGCACCCCGCACCTCGGCCCCGGCCCCGGCCCCGGCCCCGGCCTGCGTTCATGAACGCCTACCTGCGTCCTGTCCGCAGAGAAGCTGCTGGCCGCCGACGTGGTGGCGCTGGCCGTGGGGCCGTCGCACGTCCTGGCGCTGGGCGGGGACGGCTGCCTGCACGCCTGGGGCCGCGGGAAGCACGGCCGCCTCGGCCTCGGCCACCAGCAGGACGCGTAAGTAAGCACGTCCTGGCGCTGGGCGGGGACGGCTGCCTGCACGCCTGGGGCCGCGGGAAGCACGGGCGCCTCGGCCTCGGCCACCAGCAGGACGCGTAAGTAAGCACCGGACCCGGCATCAGCATCCCGCGGCACGGGCGACTCTGCGTCTGTCCTTTCTCATTCGAACACCAGGAAGATGTACAGTAAGTCGAAAAGTGTGGTCGAGTGAGAAGTGAGGCGAAGCCGGGCGAAGCCGAGCGAGGGCCTCCCCCCCCCCGTGGTCTCTAGCCGCCTGAAAGGTAGACAAAACTTCTTACAAAACCCCTGTATGTAGGCAACCTGAAGGGCACACCTCCCCCTGTCGGACGGACCTTAATACGCCCCTGGAGCGAGGAAGAGGAAAAGCGTGGAAGTGAAAATGACCGTATGAATGCTAAATTAACGTTAATATGGACAAATCTTTACATTTTCGGAAAGGGGACAGATATAAAACGATGTCACTTATAGTTCAGCATTGCTCCTCTATTAACTGTCGTGTTACCCACCACCCACCCTCCGCTCCCCGCTTCTACGCCTCTTCGCTCGGCTTCGCCCTG
The DNA here is from genome assembly GCA_029379305.1 of Frankliniella fusca. Lineage (NCBI taxonomy): Eukaryota > Metazoa > Arthropoda > Insecta > Thysanoptera > Thripidae > Frankliniella > Frankliniella fusca. The sequence continues at coordinate 812,520 of JAHWGI010001023.1, read as the reverse complement.
CCTCACTCGGTTTCGCCTCACTTCTCATGCTTCTCACTCGACCTCACTTTGCGACATACTAGATTTTGTCCTGGAAAAGAAAACGTGTGAATTTTCACAGAAATTTCACTCGTGTATGGTGGGGACAAGTGCACGGATAGAAACTCACACACATCCCTGAAAGTGTACGACATTTCGCTCACGTGATATTCGCGAGTGCGAGTGCTTGGCGCGCGTACAGAACAGAGCCTAAGGTCGACGCTCTTCATATGTCGTGCGATGTCGTGTGCCCGAGAGTTCTCTCAAACGGGCGGGTCCGGAGAACCGGGAAGCGTCCGAAACCGAAGGTGCGAGTGAGATGCTGAAACCGAATAGTAACTCCCTCACGCTCTCACCTGCTCATTCGGTCCTGTTTGAGAACTCTGTCGTGCCCTGTGCCAGGCTGCTGCCCGCCGCCGTGCCGCTTCCAGAGGGCGCCGTCGTGCGCTCGGTGCACGCTGGCCCCGACTGCTCCGCCGTCGTGTCCACCGCCGGGGAGCTGCTCCTGGCCGGCGACAACTCGGCCGGCAAGCTGGCGTCGCACAAGGGGCTCCGCACGCAGCTGCCGGTACGGTACCACTGGCGGGCCCGCATCAAGTGTGACACTCTAGGGTGATGCCGCACAGCGGTTTCGTCTCTCTGTCCTTGGGCGTATTCTCTTAAGGAAAATGCCATCGGTGAGTCGAGCGAGCGAGCGAGTGGGCGATCGATCGAGCGAGCGATGGGATGGGTGGGAGATGGGGGAGATGCGAAAATGAGTGTATTTGGCCAAAATTTCTACTTGATAATCGGTCTTTGTGCTTCCCCTTCCAAAACATATTCATCTTAATTCAAATTTAGGCAGTTTAGGCCAAATACACCCACTTTTGGGAATGGGGGAAATGCAAAATGGGTGTATTTGGCCTGAATTTGAATTAAGATGAATATGTTTTGGAAGGGGAAGCACAAAGACCGATTATCAAGTAGAAATTTTGGCCAAATACACTCATTTTCGCATCTCCCCCATCTCCCACCCATCCCATCGCTCGCTCGATCGATCGCCCACTCGCTCGCTCGCTCGATCACCCACTCGCTCGCTCGCTCGACTCACCGATGGCATTTTCCTTAAGAGAATACGCCCCTTGTCGCACTCATGGGGCGAGGCCATAAGGAGCAAGAGAGAGGGAACTACAAAACGCTGCTCGGAATCACTCGGCTGCTTCACATTTCCTGACGCACGGCTCGCGTTGCTCCCTCTGCGCAGAGCAGCGTGTAACTCTTCATCAGGTCACGCGAATCACTGTGACAGTCTGTCCCGTCGTGTGCAGGGCTGGCTGGGCGGCACGGGGCGCGGTCCCTGGCTGCGCTTCCGCGCCGTGCGCCTGCCGGAGCCCGTGAGGGACGTGTGGCTCGCCGAGGACCACATCGTGGCGCTCACGGACACGGGCAAGATCCTCGCCCTGGGGGACGGCGCACCCGGGCCAGGGCCGCCCGCGGCAGGACATGCGCAGGACCCGCGCACCTTCACCGTGAGTGGCAACAGATTCCGTATAGGACTTTCAGAACTCCGTCCTTGTCGCACTCATGAGGCACTGCCATAGGGTGGGAAAGAGAGGATCGCGTCTGCCCTCCATTTACTGATTTGCGGAGTCAGCCTAAGACCCGGGTCCTCTATCGTCTGGACCATGGAGTCACCGGACCAGGCGTCGCGTTTTGGTGGGCCATTCTCGTCAATGTGAAGTCAGGTGTATAGTCTCTTGAAATCGGTGACGTCCCGAAACTGACGTGTCCTCCCCGATGTGTCATCTCTGTCTAGTTCTGGCGCGTTCGGGTTGCGGTTGCGGTTGCGAGGGCGGGGCACGAGAGCGACGAAGACGAAGGTGCTCGACGACACCGCTGTCGCTGTTGTGTACGTGCGGATCTCTGAGCACTGGGGTTGCTGAGCACCACCTTGTGGAGGATCGCAGAACTGCCGCCCCCAACAAGCTCAACCCTATCCCGCCTCCCGCCTGCCAGCCTGCGCCCTGCGCCCCCCTCCCCTCTCACGCCTGGGTGGGCGAACGTCTTGTTTCTGTTGTGGTCGCCAGACTTGTTGCTCTAGTTCGTGTCCTGGTCCTATATGTGTCGTCTTCTAAAACAACTTGTGGCGTGGCTTCCAATCAACAACGAAAATAGTTAATTTTATGTGGCAATGGCGATGGTTAGAAAAAGGAAACTACGCGATGATGCAGATTTTAAGTTTGATGACAACTGTGCCTCGCCGGAAAAGGTTAGTAGTTGAAAGATAAAAAGGTGATCAGTAAAGGACCCTGATTTTGGTTATGTCCGTCCATTCTTTTCTGGGTGCTCAATGATATAAAATATCTTGGGTCTTTCTATTGCATTTTTACTGGCGAAGTATATGAGTGAGAAGGCTGTATCAAGTTAAGGAAATTAACACATTAACAGATTACCAGATGCAGCGCCGCATGACCGTACGACAGTACTTTCATTTTTTCCGGTCACGACACGAGAATGCTTTTATTGACGAGAAAGACAGCCATGCAGCGCTAACACACCCGAAAATGCATGTGTAAATATGTGAATGTGTTAATCTGTTCATGCGCTAATCTTTGATGTGTTCATTTTCTTCACTTCATTCAGCCTAAAGTAGTACATTTATTCTCTTATATCATTTTCATTTTTCTCAACTCTCTGAAGGTTTACAATTTAACTAAAATGCATTACGGGGAATGAATAAACATTTTATTTTTGTAACATTCACTTTGTACACTCATTCACTCACTCAATTTTGCAATCCAACAGACCTCTCGAAAAGCAATTACTTTTTATTCAGTGGGCCAATGCATTTTCAGGGAATTATTTTGAAACCTCTTGCATAATGGTTTGACGGGTTATTTCAGGATGAATCAAGTGACAACGAAACAGATAACTCATCTTTGAAGTATCGTCGGATTGGTGATCTCAGAACATATTTGAAGTCCAAGGAAGAAAAGCGAGCTCAAGAGGAGAGGGAAAAAGCTAGCTCCTCAGCAAGTTCCTCCACCAGCACCTGTGCGAGCCCCATTTATGCGGCTGTCACGGAACCGGTGACGCCGATGAAAGTCAAGGTCGAGAATGAAGCAGACACCAGCTATTTGAATCACTCCGACGCAACCATATTGATGACGCCGTCTACCCCCTTCGCGCCGCGACAAGAGCCCAGTCCAGAGCCTGAGCGCGCCACGTCGGCCACCACCGTCCCCTTGCACACCGGCCTGCTCTCCGCTGTCGACGGCTTCGACTGGGAGAACGTCTACACCCTGGGCGAGACCGCCCTCCACTACAAGAGCCTGCCGCCCGGGACGCTGGGGCAGGCCTCGACCGTCGGACGGAAAGTCAGCTGCGCCCAGTACAGCTGCATGATCAAGATGAACTCGCTGACGGTGGCGGCGTGCGTCAACGCCACGGGCGCCCACCAGTTGCCGCTGCTCGTCGTCGGCAAGCACCCCGACCCGCGGTGCATGAAGCACGTGCGCGGCGACCTCTCCGTCGTGTACAAGTCCCACAACCCGGCCTGGCTCACGGCCAGGATCGGCCAGGACTGGCTGGACAACCACTTCAGGCCGGAGGTGGAGCGCCGCCAGCACGCCACCGGGAAGGCAGGCAAGGTCCTGCTGCTGCTGGAGAACCGGGCCGCCCTCAGGAAGCTCGTGAGTCCGGAAAACATCGAGATCCGGTTCCTGCCGCGGGGAGAGACCATCTTGAAGAGGTGCCTGGGCAAACCCGACCTGTTGACGAGGTTGAAGAGGGGCTACAGGAGCAGGCTGCTCGAGCTCCTCTGCTCGTCACAACGAGCATCGAGCACACCCGCTGAACTGGGTATCGTTGATTTGTTTTATGCTGATTTTGATCTGATGGACGCCATCAGGCTGCTCCAGGACGCGTGGGAAGACATGTCGCTGCGAGAATTGAATGAAGTCTGGCTGCCAGCACCTGCCCAGAACGTCCCGTCCGGGGCACCTGGTACCTTCTCCCCCACCGTTTCTAGGCCGATGGGGACGTTTATGACGCAGTGGTGGGAGCTCGTGGAGGCAGAGGAGAAAGCAGACTTGTGTCCCAAAAATGTCATTAATATTGTGGAGGAGACAGAACATGGTGAAGAAGAAGCAGAAGTCACCTATTCTTTTGAAACAATTTGGAAATGGGCCCAAAAAATGCCAGATGAGATCAGGAAATCTGTTGACAGTCTTTGTAATGAGTTCTATGAAAAATATTTCTACAAGGCTCCATAAACATTTGAGTCCATGTTCAGAATTTTCTTTCTTTATGTATCCTAATTTCTATTATGTTTAAGTGTTCGCTCATGTCAATAAGTGAGTGATTCTATGTTAAACGTACAAAGTATGGGTAACCTAAAACTTTATTTTGTGACTTGAAATATATTTTTTTTTCTAGTAAAATTGCTGATTTTAGTTAAGAAGAAGTCAAGGAACACAATCTGATCAAGCCCACCGAAGGAATTTTAATTCAAAAATGACATTGAGTCTCATAATGTCGACATCAACACAACACCAGATAACGCAATACTCCTTAAAATGTCTTGGGCATCTACGTATAGATTTCTTGATTCCCTCTTCACAACACATTGGTTTTCTAGCAAAAGAGCCTTAGTGCAGTTTCCCTCCTCACCTCTCACCTTCAACTTTTAGATGTAAGGTGAAGAGGAGGGAAACTGAACTTTATTGTCAGATCAGTGAATATCACCGTTCCCTGTGCCTTCAGATGGCGAGTGCCGGGCCGACGTACACCGTCGCATCCACTCCCGATAATGTCCTCCTCTTCTGGGGCCGCTGGGCCGACGGCAAGCAGGTGGGCGTTCCCCCGGCGACGACCCCGTCGGACCCTGGGCCTGCCACCGCCGCCGCCTCGCACACGGCCCGGGAGCTGCTAGCGTGAGTACCGCGCCGCGGCAACGCGTCCAGGAGGACGAGCAGGCTGATTGCGAAGATCGCTCTCGTATCTCCGTCCTTGTCGCACTCAGAGTCCCTGCCATCCCCTACATGGGGCACCGCCATAGGTGCGACAAGGACGGAGGCACGAGAGCGATCTTCGGAATCAGCCTGCAGGTCACACTACAGTTGACGTCTAACGTACCCTCCCTAAACGCGCGTGGTCAACCTCAGAACCAGGGCGATCTAAGTCGCCGTATACCTTCAGAATTTCATGTACTGTCTCACCCCAGAGCCCCTATCACTTCGAGATCGGGGGTGTCCGCTTTTTGTGCTATCTCTGTCTCTCTTTACCCGTTACAAGACAGGTGGTGCGAGAGAGACAAGAACATTACCCACCACACCCCCGATCCCCGAAGTGAGCAGGCCCTGACTCACCCGCGTCAGCCACCTAAGGGCTTGGGGAGCGTCTAAAACAGCTCACTTTGCTCACTCACTCACCCTTGCATAGTTTTCACTGAGCGAGTGAGAGTGAGTGAGCAAAGTGAGGCTGTTCTAGACGCTCCCAGAGTGACAACCGTGACAACTTGCCCTGGTTCGGGGCAACAGAAGTCGTCCACCTGCCAGAGCACCTTCGATTTCCTGTCCAAAAGCCCAGGGTTAAACTATATACCAGCTTGCCCTTTGCCCTGCAGGCTGTACGCGTCCCCGCTGCAGGTGGAGCGCGGCGAGGGCCTCAGCGTGGCCGGGCTGTTCGCCCTGCCCTGCTCCGTGCTCCTCCACGTGTCCACCTGCTTGCCCTTTGCCCTGCAGGCTGTACGCGTCCCCGCTGCAGGTGGAGCGCGGCGAGGGCCTCAGCGTGGCCGGGCTGTTCGCCCTGCCCTGCTCCGTGCTCCTCCACGTGTCCACCTGCTTGCCCTTTGCCCTGCAGGCTGTACGCGTCCCCGCTGCAGGTGGAGCGCGGCGAGGGCCTCAGCGTGGCCGGGCTGTTCGCCCTGCCCTGCTCCGTGCTCCTCCACGTGTCCACCTGCTTGCCCTTTGCCCTGCAGGCTGTACGCGTCCCCGCTGCAGGTGGAGCGCGGCGAGGGCCTCAGCGTGGCCGGGCTGTTCGCCCTGCCCTGCTCCGTGCTCCTCCACGTGTCCACCTGCTTGCCCTTTGCCCTGCAGGCTGTACGCGTCCCCGCTGCAGGTGGAGCGCGGCGAGGGCCTCAGCGTGGCCGGGCTGTTCGCCCTGCCCTGCTCCGTGCTCCTCCACGTGTCCACCTGCTTGCCCTTTGCCCTGCAGGCTGTACGCGTCCCCGCTGCAGGTGGAGCGCGGCGAGGGCCTCAGCGTGGCCGGGCTGTTCGCCCTGCCCTGCTCCGTGCTCCTCCACGTGTCCACCTGCTTGCCCTTTGCCCTGCAGGCTGTACGCGTCCCCGCTGCAGGTGGAGCGCGGCGAGGGCCTCAGCGTGGCCGGGCTGTTCGCCCTGCCCTGCTCCGTGCTCCTCCACGTGTCCACCTGCTTGCCCTTTGCCCTGCAGGCTGTACGCGTCCCCGCTGCAGGTGGAGCGCGGCGAGGGCCTCAGCGTGGCCGGGCTGTTCGCCCTGCCCTGCTCCGTGCTCCTCCACGTGTCCACCTGCTTGCCCTTTGCCCTGCAGGCTGTACGCGTCCCCGCTGCAGGTGGAGCGCGGCGAGGGCCTCAGCGTGGCCGGGCTGTTCGCCCTGCCCTGCTCCGTGCTCCTCCACGTGTCCACCTGCTTGCCCTTTGCCCTGCAGGCTGTACGCGTCCCCGCTGCAGGTGGAGCGCGGCGAGGGCCTCAGCGTGGCCGGGCTGTTCGCCCTGCCCTGCTCCGTGCTCCTCCACGTGTCCACCTGCTTGCCCTTTGCCCTGCAGGCTGTACGCGTCCCCGCTGCAGGTGGAGCGCGGCGAGGGCCTCAGCGTGGCCGGGCTGTTCGCCCTGCCCTGCTCCGTGCTCCTCCACGTGTCCACCTGCTTGCCCTTTGCCCTGCAGGCTGTACGCGTCCCCGCTGCAGGTGGAGCGCGGCGAGGGCCTCAGCGTGGCCGGGCTGTTCGCCCTGCCCTGCTCCGTGCTCCTCCACGTGTCCACCTGCTTGCCCTTTGCCCTGCAGGCTGTACGCGTCCCCGCTGCAGGTGGAGCGCGGCGAGGGCCTCAGCGTGGCCGGGCTGTTCGCCCTGCCCTGCTCCGTGCTCCTCCACGTGTCCACCTGCTTGCCGCTTGCCCTTTGCCCTGCAGGCTGTACGCGTCCCCGCTGCAGGTGGAGCGCGGCGAGGGCCTCAGCGTGGCCGGGCTGTTCGCCCTGCCCTGCTCCGTGCTCCTCCACGTGTCCACCTGCTTGCCCTTTGCCCTGCAGGCTGTACGCGTCCCCGCTGCAGGTGGAGCGCGGCGAGGGCCTCAGCGTGGCCGGGCTGTTCGCCCTGCCCTGCTCCGTGCTCCTCCACGTGTCCACCTGCTTGCCCTTTGCCCTGCAGGCTGTACGCGTCCCCGCTGCAGGTGGAGCGCGGCGAGGGCCTCAGCGTGGCCGGGCTGTTCGCCCTGCCCTGCTCCGTGCTCCTCCACGTGTCCACCTGCTTGCCGCTTGCCCTTTGCCCTGCAGGCTGTACGCGTCCCCGCTGCAGGTGGAGCGCGGCGAGGGCCTCAGCGTGGCCGGGCTGTTCGCCCTGCCCTGCTCCGTGCTCCTCCACGTGTCCACCTGCTTGCCCTTTGCCCTGCAGGCTGTACGCGTCCCCGCTGCAGGTGGAGCGCGGCGAGGGCCTCAGCGTGGCCGGGCTGTTCGCCCTGCCCTGCTCCGTGCTCCTCCACGTGTCCACCTGCTTGCCCTTTGCCCTGCAGGCTGTACGCGTCCCCGCTGCAGGTGGAGCGCGGCGAGGGCCTCAGCGTGGCCGGGCTGTTCGCCCTGCCCTGCTCCGTGCTCCTCCACGTGTCCACCTGCTTGCCGCTTGCCCTTTGCCCTGCAGGCTGTACGCGTCCCCGCTGCAGGTGGAGCGCGGCGAGGGCCTCAGCGTGGCCGGGCTGTTCGCCCTGCCCTGCTCCGTGCTCCTCCACGTGTCCACCTGCTTGCCGCTTGCCCTTTGCCCTGCAGGCTGTACGCGTCCCCGCTGCAGGTGGAGCGCGGCGAGGGCCTCAGCGTGGCCGGGCTGTTCGCCCTGCCCTGCTCCGTGCTCCTCCACGTGTCCACCTGCTTGCCCTTTGCCCTGCAGGCTGTACGCGTCCCCGCTGCAGGTGGAGCGCGGCGGGGGCCTCAGCGTGGCCGGGCTGTTCGCCCTGCCCTGCTCCGTGCTCCTCCACGTGTCCACCTGCTTGCCCTTTGCCCTGCAGGCTGTACGCGTCCCCGCTGCAGGTGGAGCGCGGCGAGGGCCTCAGCGTGGCCGGGCTGTTCGCCCTGCCCTGCTCCGTGCTCCTCCACGTGTCCACCTGCTTGCCGCTTGCCCTTTGCCCTGCAGGCTGTACGCGTCCCCGCTGCAGGTGGAGCGCGGCGAGGGCCTCAGCGTGGCCGGGCTGTTCGCCCTGCCCTGCTCCGTGCTCCTCCACGTGTCCACCTGCTTGCCCTTTGCCCTGCAGGCTGTACGCGTCCCCGCTGCAGGTGGAGCGCGGCGAGGGCCTCAGCGTGGCCGGGCTGTTCGCCCTGCCCTGCTCCGTGCTCCTCCACGTGTCCACCTGCTTGCCCTTTGCCCTGCAGGCTGTACGCGTCCCCGCTGCAGGTGGAGCGCGGCGAGGGCCTCAGCGTGGCCGGGCTGTTCGCCCTGCCCTGCTCCGTGCTCCTCCACGTGTCCACCTGCTTGCCGCTTGCCCTTTGCCCTGCAGGCTGTACGCGTCCCCGCTGCAGGTGGAGCGCGGCGAGGGCCTCAGCGTGGCCGGGCTGTTCGCCCTGCCCTGCTCCGTGCTCCTCCACGTGTCCACCTGCGTGCCGCTCGCCCTTTGCCCTGCAGGCTGTACGCGTCCCCGCTGCAGGTGGAGCGCGGCGAGGGCCTCAGCGTGGCCGGGCTGTTCGCCCTGCCCTGCTCCGTGCTCCTCCACGTGTCCACCTGCTTGCCCTTTGCCCTGCAGGCTGTACGCGTCCCCGCTGCAGGTGGAGCGCGGCGAGGGCCTCAGCGTGGCCGGGCTGTTCGCCCTGCCCTGCTCCGTGCTCCTCCACGTGTCCACCTGCTTGCCCTTTGCCCTGCAGGCTGTACGCGTCCCCGCTGCAGGTGGAGCGCGGCGAGGGCCTCAGCGTGGCCGGGCTGTTCGCCCTGCCCTGCTCCGTGCTCCTCCACGTGTCCACCTGCTTGCCCTTTGCCCTGCAGGCTGTACGCGTCCCCGCTGCAGGTGGAGCGCGGCGAGGGCCTCAGCGTGGCCGGGCTGTTCGCCCTGCCCTGCTCCGTGCTCCTCCACGTGTCCACCTGCTTGCCGCTTGCCCTTTGCCCTGCAGGCTGTACGCGTCCCCGCTGCAGGTGGAGCGCGGCGAGGGCCTCAGCGTGGCCGGGCTGTTCGCCCTGCCCTGCTCCGTGCTCCTCCACGTGTCCACCTGCTTGCCCTTTGCCCTGCAGGCTGCACGCGTCCCCGCTGCAGGTGGAGCGCGGCGAGGGCCTCAGCGTGGCCGGGCTGTTCGCCCTGCCCTGCTCCGTGCTCCTCCACGTGTCCACCTGCTTGCCCTTTGCCCTGCAGGCTGTACGCGTCCCCGCTGCAGGTGGAGCGCGGCGAGGGCCTCAGCGTGGCCGGGCTGTTCGCCCTGCCCTGCTCCGTGCTCCTCCACGTGTCCACCTGCTTGCCCTTTGCCCTGCAGGCTGTACGCGTCCCCGCTGCAGGTGGAGCGCGGCGAGGGCCTCAGCGTGGCCGGGCTGTTCGCCCTGCCCTGCTCCGTGCTCCTCCACGTGTCCACCTGCTTGCCGCTTGCCCTTTGCCCTGCAGGCTGTACGCGTCCCCGCTGCAGGTGGAGCGCGGCGAGGGCCTCAGCGTGGCCGGGCTGTTCGCCCTGCCCTGCTCCGTGCTCCTCCACGTGTCCACCTGCTTGCCCTTTGCCCTGCAGGCTGTACGCGTCCCCGCTGCAGGTGGAGCGCGGCGAGGGCCTCAGCGTGGCCGGGCTGTTCGCCCTGCCCTGCTCCGTGCTCCTCCACGTGTCCACCTGCTTGCCCTTTGCCCTGCAGGCTGTACGCGTCCCCGCTGCAGGTGGAGCGCGGCGAGGGCCTCAGCGTGGCCGGGCTGTTCGCCCTGCCCTGCTCCGTGCTCCTCCACGTGTCCACCTGCTTGCCCTTTGCCCTGCAGGCTGTACGCGTCCCCGCTGCAGGTGGAGCGCGGCGAGGGCCTCAGCGTGGCCGGGCTGTTCGCCCTGCCCTGCTCCGTGCTCCTCCACGTGTCCACCTGCTTGCCCTTTGCCCTGCAGGCTGTACGCGTCCCCGCTGCAGGTGGAGCGCGGCGAGGGCCTCAGCGTGGCCGGGCTGTTCGCCCTGCCCTGCTCCGTGCTCCTCCACGTGTCCACCTGCTTGCCCTTTGCCCTGCAGGCTGTACGCGTCCCCGCTGCAGGTGGAGCGCGGCGAGGGCCTCAGCGTGGCCGGGCTGTTCGCCCTGCCCTGCTCCGTGCTCCTCCACGTGTCCACCTGCTTGCCGCTTGCCCTTTGCCCTGCAGGCTGTACGCGTCCCCGCTGCAGGTGGAGCGCGGCGAGGGCCTCAGCGTGGCCGGGCTGTTCGCCCTGCCCTGCTCCGTGCTCCTCCACGTGTCCACCTGCTTGCCCTTTGCCCTGCAGGCTGTACGCGTCCCCGCTGCAGGTGGAGCGCGGCGAGGGCCTCAGCGTGGCCGGGCTGTTCGCCCTGCCCTGCTCCGTGCTCCTCCACGTGTCCACCTGCTTGCCGCTTGCCCTTTGCCCTGCAGGCTGTACGCGTCCCCGCTGCAGGTGGAGCGCGGCGAGGGCCTCAGCGTGGCCGGGCTGTTCGCCCTGCCCTGCTCCGTGCTCCTCCACGTGTCCACCTGCTTGCCGCTTGCCCTTTGCCCTGCAGGCTGTACGCGTCCCCGCTGCAGGTGGAGCGCGGCGAGGGCCTCAGCGTGGCCGGGCTGTTCGCCCTGCCCTGCTCCGTGCTCCTCCACGTGTCCACCTGCTTGCCGCTTGCCCTTTGCCCTGCAGGCTGTACGCGTCCCCGCTGCAGGTGGAGCGCGGCGAGGGCCTCAGCGTGGCCGGGCTGTTCGCCCTGCCCTGCTCCGTGCTCCTCCACGTGTCCACCTGCTTGCCCTTTGCCCTGCAGGCTGTACGCGTCCCCGCTGCAGGTGGAGCGCGGCGAGGGCCTCAGCGTGGCCGGGCTGTTCGCCCTGCCCTGCTCCGTGCTCCTCCACGTGTCCACCTGCTTGCCCTTTGCCCTGCAGGCTGTACGCGTCCCCGCTGCAGGTGGAGCGCGGCGAGGGCCTCAGCGTGGCCGGGCTGTTCGCCCTGCCCTGCTCCGTGCTCCTCCACGTGTCCACCTGCTTGCCGCTTGCCCTTTGCCCTGCAGGCTGTACGCGTCCCCGCTGCAGGTGGAGCGCGGCGAGGGCCTCAGCGTGGCCGGGCTGTTCGCCCTGCCCTGCTCCGTGCTCCTCCACGTGTCCACCTGCTTGCCCTTTGCCCTGCAGGCTGTACGCGTCCCCGCTGCAGGTGGAGCGCGGCGAGGGCCTCAGCGTGGCCGGGCTGTTCGCCCTGCCCTGCTCCGTGCTCCTCCACGTGTCCACCTGCTTGCCGCTTGCCCTTTGCCCTGCAGGCTGTACGCGTCCCCGCTGCAGGTGGAGCGCGGCGAGGGCCTCAGCGTGGCCGGGCTGTTCGCCCTGCCCTGCTCCGTGCTCCTCCACGTGTCCACCTGCTTGCCGCTTGCCCTTTGCCCTGCAGGCTGTACGCGTCCCCGCTGCAGGTGGAGCGCGGCGAGGGCCTCAGCGTGGCCGGGCTGTTCGCCCTGCCCTGCTCCGTGCTCCTCCACGTGTCCACCTGCTTGCCGCTTGCCCTTTGCCCTGCAGGCTGTACGCGTCCCCGCTGCAGGTGGAGCGCGGCGAGGGCCTCAGCGTGGCCGGGCTGTTCGCCCTGCCCTGCTCCGTGCTCCTCCACGTGTCCACCTGCTTGCCCTTTGCCCTGCAGGCTGTACGCGTCCCCGCTGCAGGTGGAGCGCGGCGAGGGCCTCAGCGTGGCCGGGCTGTTCGCCCTGCCCTGCTCCGTGCTCCTCCACGTGTCCACCTGCTTGCCCTTTGCCCTGCAGGCTGTACGCGTCCCCGCTGCAGGTGGAGCGCGGCGAGGGCCTCAGCGTGGCCGGGCTGTTCGCCCTGCCCTGCTCCGTGCTCCTCCACGTGTCCACCTGCTTGCCCTTTGCCCTGCAGGCTGTACGCGTCCCCGCTGCAGGTGGAGCGCGGCGAGGGCCTCAGCGTGGCCGGGCTGTTCGCCCTGCCCTGCTCCGTGCTCCTCCACGTGTCCACCTGCTTGCCCTTTGCCCTGCAGGCTGTACGCGTCCCCGCTGCAGGTGGAGCGCGGCGAGGGCCTCAGCGTGGCCGGGCTGTTCGCCCTGCCCTGCTCCGTGCTCCTCCACGTGTCCACCTGCTTGCCCTTTGCCCTGCAGGCTGTACGCGTCCCCGCTGCAGGTGGAGCGCGGCGAGGGCCTCAGCGTGGCCGGGCTGTTCGCCCTGCCCTGCTCCGTGCTCCTCCACGTGTCCACCTGCTTGCCCTTTGCCCTGCAGGCTGTACGCGTCCCCGCTGCAGGTGGAGCGCGGCGAGGGCCTCAGCGTGGCCGGGCTGTTCGCCCTGCCCTGCTCCGTGCTCCTCCACGTGTCCACCTGCTTGCCGCTTGCCCTTTGCCCTGCAGGCTGTACGCGTCCCCGCTGCAGGTGGAGCGCGGCGAGGGCCTCAGCGTGGCCGGGCTGTTCGCCCTGCCCTGCTCCGTGCTCCTCCACGTGTCCACCTGCTTGCCGCTTGCCCTTTGCCCTGCAGGCTGTACGCGTCCCCGCTGCAGGTGGAGCGCGGCGAGGGCCTCAGCGTGGCCGGGCTGTTCGCCCTGCCCTGCTCCGTGCTCCTCCACGTGTCCACCTGCGTGCCGCTCGCCCGCATGTCCAGGGTGGCGCCCGGCCCCGGCCCCGGCCCCGCCGAGGACCACGAAGGCTTGGCGGAGGAGGACGGCGAGTGTGACTCCCTGGGACCCGTGAGTTCCTCTGCCGAAGCAGCGGATGCATGGGCACCGTTACCGTTATTGCGGAATGAATGCTTGACACAGGCACCTCCGTCTCCGTATCCTGTTTCAGATCCCCGAGTGGCTACAAGAGGAACTGGCTCAGTCTGAGAACGCGTGGGATGGGCCGCGGTGATTTGCACGGATTTGCAGTAGAGAGAAGAACTTTTTTAAATGCTGCAAAAAAATAAAATGGTTTCTTTTTAATTTTTTATCAAAACCATGAGGATCTTATAGAATTCCTGAAAGTCAATGAAACAGCGGAGAGCTGGACGCGAATATGATAGATCTAATGGCTCCAATACCAACTAGATACCAGGCAAGCATATTACAAACACAGCTTCTTGGTCCTTGAGAAGGAAGGTGTAAGATGAGAAATCAATTGTTTCTTGTTTGTGTTTTTATATAAAAAATACAACATACTCAACAATTTGTTCCAAAATTGATCAGATCTCTGCTTTCACATTTTACATAAAAAAATATATTTCAGTTTAAGCCAATTCCATTTCAGTCAAGGAAAATTTGATTCAATTCTTCCACTTTGTTGTCTGCAATCAAAATCAATCAATCAGTAAATTGTTAAAAAGTGGATTTAGCGACGACTACATACAGCAGCTTAAAACACAAACTTACTGATACTCGGAGCACACCCTCAGCATACAGAAATTCCTCTGAACCTGGATGAAGAGTTGCCTTATAGCCTTGCAGGCCTTGACGGTCTCTAAGAGCACCATAGCTCTGGGACAGGGAGAATAATTAATTAGTAAGCTTTCTGGTTTCCTCAAAGCTTGTTCAACAAATTTTTGCACATGTGGCGCTTACAATTTATATTAACTTACATCAATCACAGTTTTATGACATCCAACCTTTTGGGCTAAAGATATTCTTTTTTCATAACTATCCACAAATCCAAGGTATTTACAGAGAACATCACTTGGAGCACCTTTGGAATGAAGTTGGATCACAACCTTGTCTATTGGTATTGCTAGTTTCAACTTAGAACCAGAACCAATCCAATTCTAGGGAGTCAAAAAAAAAAAAAAAAAAGTTGTTAAAACTTGGTCATTATTTTTTTACACTGACTTTTTAAAAGGAATAGAACATTTTACTTTTGTAATAAACACTGAGTCAATATCTGGCCAAGCCTGCTGAGAAGCTCTTTCAGAGAGAATAGTCCAGTGTATCTGTTTTTCATTGATACCATGAAATTGAGCTAAAGAAAATGGATTTGTTGGGCTGCCCCGAGGATCATCCCAGTGCAATCGACATGCATGTGCTAAACACTCAACAGCCGATTTTCCAATCAAATTTTCTTTGTCTATTTCTCCAACGGCCAGTTCCCATTCTAAAAAGCATAAACAAAATTTATGAGGAATGACTGACAACAATAATCATTATTTTAACAGTAACAAAAATGAAAGTATAAGTTTCACCTAATAATGCTACATGATTTTGAGCTAGCTTCTTTAGAGGTGAATCTCCTTGCACAAAATGACTACTAATACATGATCGAAGCTTTTGAATTTGCCGTTGTACATTTTGGGTCGCAGAGCACAATTGGTATTGCTTCATCTGTGAAAAAAAGAAAAGAGAGATAGAAATTATGGCGCCAAAGAGTTATCGAAATCATTTCTCTTGAAATAAAAGGTATGTAGTTACTCACTGCTGCTTCCCGACTTTTCCCTAACATCCTAAAAAAGATTTGATCAGACAATTAAAATACATCTGCTTTCATAAAGTAAAACTCAAGGATTAGCATGTATAATTGTAGTACATAGATCATACACTAATAAATCTGTCAATTCTGCAGCTTGTAAACGAGTGGCAAGATATCTCGCATAATGAGCGGCTGCGATAGGGTTGGCTGCAAGTATTTGATGAAGTAAGCTCTTTTTTAAAGTATGAGCAAGGAAAAGAATAACCTTCAGAAAAAAAAAAAATTAGTTATCAGCTATGCACATAAAGGTTAAGATTTTGAAATATTTACAATTTCAAACCTCACCTCCAAAATTGCATTCCCATCTCCTAAACATATAGCTGCATCTAGGAGAGCACGTTTACTTGAAAGGCTGCGGTAGGATTCTAAGGAATGAGGGCGACCGAGGAAGATGTGTTTAATTGTGATTTCTACAGGAGGTTCATCCCATCTTTCCTTCAAAATTACAATTATTTGAGAATGGCTAAAAATTTAAGTTATAAAAGACAACTGAGCAAATGAAAATAAGGCAAGGCTGATGAAATACCTGTACTTGACGTCTCAGCATTCTGATTTCCTCGTCAGGTTTCATAACACGTTTCATAGGATCACCATACGCTGTGTCAGGGTGGTCTGCATCCATAACTTTGCCAGAAATCAATGATTAGGAACATGGAAAATGTGGGAATAGTGTCAATATATAAATACCGAACCCACAGACTTACGGATAGTTAAGCACTTATCAGAAATCAAAGTATGGAGTGGTAGTGCTGTAGTTGATGAGGTAGTCGAAGTCGAACCTGAGTTCCAACACATTATTATCAAATTTATGAGAAATGAAGGTGTAATTTCAATGATGGGATTATTAATATTTTTACTCATACCCATGAGTGAGTCACTATTTCCTCCATATTCCTCGCCAGGGAGGGAAGCTCGTACCTGTTGTGATAATCGAGCTGTACCACTTTTTGACACTCCAAACAAGCCTCCACCTGGCTGCAAAATACAAAATTTCGGGGAAGTCAAATTGAATTTACGTTAGATGCTTCAGTTTGCAGTAAGGTCAGGATGTAACATACCTCATCTTCATCAAAGTTAAAAGACTTAATACTACTGGAATTCCAAAAATCTTCACCCTCAGTATCTTGTCTCGCCATCTCAGACACAAAAATGTTCTTGCGAAACTGGTATCTTTGCAGCTGAAATAAGGAAAAAAGAAAATTGAGGTATTTCCATCATCAGTCACTTTTAAAAAATATCAATTGCAAACATTTACATTCTTATGTTCTACGAAAACATAACCTATACATGGGAATTCTTTTCCAAAATTAGACCTTCCTCCTTTGTATTTGAAATCCGCACTCTACAACGTTGAGATTAACACTAGAAATGACAAAACATAACGATAAGATGTCCCTTAGCGTGTCATTTTAGACAAAGCACAGCATAGCACAGCTTCCACGGCTAGCACTTCGTCTGCTGTCAGTTCAATCAGCTCCATCAGCTGTGTTGTTGTTGTGGTTTTGTTATACCTACATGTAGCTGATAAGGGGCAAGTGGTTCAAATGTCCGAAAGTGACGACGTAAAGTGACCCTCTCTTCCAAATCAGAGGTACATTCTTCAGGGCTTTTTGATAATCTGACAAGTTTTAATTTATTTATATCATGTTCTGACGGTAAAATATATGTTCAAGAGCTAAAAGATTATAACATCCTTCTATTTTGCACCGTATCAATTTAAACCTCATTTTGACTATTGGTAAATATTTCTAACCTTGTGTTCAAAATTTTAAAAATCAGCTTAGTTATGGCTCTTTACGGTGTGATCAAGTTAAGACACCTCAGTCGAATATTCACAACCAAACAGTTTTTATCAACATCTAAGATCCATGTTATGAAAGAGCGGCTGATGTCTGAGAAACAGTTTCCTAATACAAGCTCAAATGATGGTGAGTGCATCTAATAAAGTTTTCAACTTTAGTTTCAGTTTTTCCATTTCAAAGTCTTCGTACATCATTTGGTATTCAAACTTTGCTCTATCCTTCCCTAGACTTGAAGCTTCATGATGATCACCTCGTGATGTCCTACCAGAACACAATGTCTTCCTTAGATTCTACAACACTGAAATTTCACTACTTTTGGCTAAGAGATCATTGCAGGTATGATTCATATTTCTGTTCTTAGTTAATGGTATGCAATACTTTTTTCTTAAATACAAGATTATGAAACCCAAGGATTCTATTTTATAAGGTGTTCAGGCTGTTACAACCATCCTACTCATCAAAGAAATCTAGATATATTTAACATTCCATTCTCCATTCAACCAAAAGTCTGCAAAATTGTGGGTGATGATCTTGAAATAGAGTGTAAGAATCGGTCTTCTTTTAGATCACGTCTTATTTAATATTGTATTATTTGTAATAAATAATTTGATGACCCCAAAAAAAAAATTCAGGGAAAGATGGACACTTTTCAAAGTATTCTATTCCATGGTTGAGCATGCAGACATTTGATTCATACAGTAATAGGGTATCAGCTCCAACTCGAATTCTTTGGAAGGGAATTCCAGAGTCTGTGGCTCATGTTCCAGCAAAATCCTTCCTTGAGACTGAGGAGGGTTTGGCTCAGCTCATGAAATCTCTTACATCTCTAGGGGTTGGGCTTGTGGAAGGCGTGAGTAGATTTTTTTTTCCCCAAATTATTACATTTTTTGTAACATTAGTTGCCTTTCAGTATCATAAAATTAAATTCAAATCCCATGTCTAGGTTGAGGCTACTGTTGAGGCTACTGCAAAGGTGATATCTCGTGTGGCACCACCTCAAAAGACATTATTTGGTGATGTTTGGGAAATGAAGCCTAGTGAATATCATGAAGATACAGCCTATGGTTCTCAGGCATTGAAAGCACATACTGATAACACTTACTTCTCAGAAGCATCTGGGTAACATTTCTTGAACATCTAGTAATTTATGCCATGAGAAAATATCCTCGTAATAAGATTCTCATTGAACAGGTTGCAAGTCTTCCATGTTCTTGACCACAAGGGTACAGGTGGTAAAACACTGTTGGTTGATGGCTTTCGTGCTGCTCAAACTGTTAAAGATGAAGACATAAACAGCTTTCAAGTCTTGACAGAAACTTGTATCCAGGGAGAGTATTTGGAGAGGGGCCAACACCACTGTCTAACAGCACCTGTTCTCAACCTGCATCCTATCACAGGAAAATTCCGTCAAATCAGGTACCAAAAATGTTGAGATTGTAACTGCTCCAGATAAATTCATCAAATTATCTACCCATACTTAACTGAAATTTCTTTGAAGGTACAATTTGTATGATCGCTCTCCGATGAACACTGTTCCCTTCTCCAAAGTTATGGAGTGGTACCACGCGATGGGGCTACTCACAAAAGCTGTGTGTGACCCAAGTGGTGAGTGGTGGATTCAGCTCAGGCCGGACCAGGTTCTATTTGTGGACAACTGGCGTGTCCTGCATGGTCGTAGCGCCTTCAGTGGAGTCAGGTGGGTGGCTGGTGGGTACATTTCCCGCACAGACTTCCTTAGTCGTGCCAGGGTATCCAGAGCACTTCCTCTCGATGACTAACTCCATTAAATTTTAATGTGACAATACAACAAAATTTTATACTACTTATTTTCTTGCAAAAGTTTTTCCATTTTTTGTTACATACTACCTGTAATTTTCTTTGTAGAAAGACAAAAAACACTTCCCCTAGTAGCAAACCAGTAAAATATCAAATATCTCATTGGTGCAAAAACTGTATTTTACTTTCAAGTTATCAAATTATCATGTACACTGCTGACAGCAGCTCCTTGCTAAATGAAGTGAGTCTCCTGTACCTTGATTCACCTTCATTATCCATTGTCAAGGTATTCCAAGTAAGACACCTATTATAAAAAAATCAAACTTTATTCTGACCACATGAGCCACTCAACACGTTTTTATCTACAAGAGTAAAAATTATGACAAGAATATTATGTAGTCACAAAAGTTACATCACAAATAAAACTAAATTGGCACACATAAAAGTATAGGCTAAATAATTATCTCCAGTATCATTTGGCTGACACATTGCTTTGACATCAAGTGTAGAGAGAATTAAATACTGGACAGGTATAATCCGAAAACAACTCAATATATTCCTGACATAGTGGCAAGGGACACAAGACTGATAAGACAGAGATCGTAATGTGCAAGAAGAAAAATATCTCAGCACGCTAATAGGAGGAAATGGGTACTTTTCTTATGTAACTTAAGGTAACTTTTTATTAAGAAACTCCTTTGCTTTGCTTACTTGCAGTCCTTTTTTCTGATAGCAATCAAACTGAAACAGCAATCTATCTCTTATCAGTTATCAGATGTTTTCACTTTTTTTCTTTGCTTTTATTTCAATAAACTATTTTGATTGCCTTTCTTGGCAATGAACCTACGCCAGCCTTAAGTTCAAACCTACATTCAATAATGCTGAGAGAGCACAAATCATGTTCCTAACTGCAGTACCAATGGATGAAAGAGAACATGTTCTTGAAAATCATTTTTTTCCCATTTGACTTCCTTTCACACAGGAGCGGATGCTTGTTCCCTTTTCTGTCAGCAGGGGTTTAGTTTAACAATATACAGCAGCTGCTATGGGGCTACAGCAATTCTATAATGAAGTGGATTAGTGCACGAAGTACAACACAGTGCACGTTGCACGTCTCTCCGTCTAATTAGGCCACTGTCGCTGAGCCTCTCTCCAAGAGTCAGTGCGAGAAGTAATAATTTGTAAATACAGGATTTTTGTTTTCCAAGTATTGACTCCCACGCACTGCTCTCCTCAGGTACCAAGAGAAGTATCAACCCAACCCTTCCTCCCCTCGCAACGGGGGCGGGGCGTCGTCGCGTCGGCCTGCCTCCAAGTTATTCATCACATAATTTGACATTCCCATTGAGAAGTCGTAGTTTGAAACATTTTTCGCTATACATGCTCCGTCTATCCGGCCATCTTTAACTCCACGAACTTAATTGATGGGCTTGAATATGTTTGTTTGAATAACTACTTGACAGTCAACTTGACTAGGAACAGCACAGCATGATGCGCTGAGGTGGAAGCCGGTGCCCTACGATATCGGTTTTTCCGCCCAAAAGGGCAGGGCGTAAACTGAAAAATTGTGACACTTCAAATCTTTGCCGATATATCGGGCAGATATTCTCCAAAAGGGGAATATTTTCGAATATTTTCAGGCCGTACGGAGCGGAACCGAGACTGGCACGCATTGTCCCCCGTGCTGCCCTACGCGTAGCCGGCCCGGCCCGGCCCGGCCCGGCCTCCCGCGGGAGGAGCTTAGCTGTTTCCGGAGCCCGTGCCGGAGTGCTTGTTGCCGGAGTTGGAGGCCGCCCCGCCGGAGGCGCCGCCGCCCTCGCTGGAGATCATCTCGGACGAGCCGGAGCTGGACAGGGTGGTGTTGGAGCCGCATGGGTCCAGCGACGACTGCACGCTCATGGAACGCCCCTGTCCAGATCGCCGAACTCGATTTGGGGATAGCTTCCCGGGGTCGACACTTGTGGGGTCTGCCTGCAACAGCCGTCCTCCATTACCCCGAGAGACTCCCGGACCCGACCCGCGGGCACTCTGCCGCAGGCGGTCTGGTCGATTTCTCGACGCGGGTGCAACACTCAATTCCAGGGCCTAAACGAGCCGTACGAAGGCCAAGGCACGCCGAGACCCCCCCGTGGGCCCTGGGCCCCTCACGTGTTCCAGTCCTGCGTCCCGGTCCCGCACTGGGATACCTCTATTCTGGGCGTCGCGCCCCCGCCCCCGCTCCCGCCCCCGCTCCCGCCCCCACCGGGGCCTGCCTTGGAGGCCGCGGCCTGGCCCGGGCTCGGCCGCAAGGAGGCCGGCGGCAACGGTCGAGACGAGGTCGGGGGCGGCGGCTCGTCCCCGGTCTCGTACCCGGCCTCGTCCCCGGCGGCGGTCCGCACCTGGTAGGCGAGCGCGTTCATGATGATGGAGGCCGACACCAGGTTGAGCGGGTGGACCTCGCGCATCAGCACGTTGGCGGGGATCTTGTGGAACTGGATGAACTCGATGAAGTTGCCGATCACTTCCTTGAGCGAGATGTGGGAGTTGGAGTCGCAGTACTTCTTGCCCCACATGAGCGCAGCCTGCAAACAGCGCGGAGGAGGACGAAGGCGATCAGACCGCGACCTCGGCACTCGTCAACCTTTACACTGCTAAACGAGGAGCGATGTTTATCGCTCCTCGGGAGCGATTTTCTGAATCCAATTTCGTCG
The DNA here is from genome assembly GCA_029379305.1 of Frankliniella fusca. Classification (NCBI taxonomy): domain Eukaryota; kingdom Metazoa; phylum Arthropoda; class Insecta; order Thysanoptera; family Thripidae; genus Frankliniella; species Frankliniella fusca. The sequence continues at coordinate 791,464 of JAHWGI010001023.1, read as the reverse complement.
CTCCTGGAGGAGCAGCTTTCACGAAAATCGCTCGTTTCGAGCAGTTTTGCGTCATTTTCGAAAAAAAAAAGACTCAATAAGAGTTATTATAATTCGGTTACCAAAGGACTCAATCAGAGTTTTTTTTTCTTTCTTTTTTTTCGAGAATATCACTCCTTTTGCGCGATGAAGATATGGGTCGCTCTATTCGAGCGAGGAAAATTGCTCCTTGTTTTACAGTGTAGAAGCGACGAGGCTCTCCTGGTGGCAGTTTTGGGATGGAATGGGATATCTCACCTGGAACTTGGTGAACTCATCGGCCCTGAGGTCCTCCCGGGACAGTATGAGGCGCACGACGTGCTGCGGCAGCAGTGTGAACGACCCCAGGTTGAGCACCTCGTTGCCGTGCTCGTCGACAAACTCTAGCACCTGCAACAAGCGCCCCGTGCTAGATGAAGCGCCGCACGGAGAAAATGATTTTGTCCTCACAACAAACAATTTGTTAATATAGCATTAACAATATATTTTGGTGTCAGCAACTAAACATCTTTTGGCTGAGCAAAGCGTCTGTTACTAAAACAATCCTCCGACAAAATTTCTGTTGTAGTAATAGATGCTTTGCTCAGTCAACAGATTTTTAGTTGCTAAAACAAAAAATATTGTTAAAGCTATATCAACAAATTGTTTGTAGTAAGAACAAAATCCTTTCCTCCGTGTGGTGCCAGCCCCACGCCGGCTTCTCCCTCCCCTCTGCCCCGGAAGATACAAGGCGTGCGAATGTCGTGTCGCGTACACTCTTCGGATGTCTAGAGTGCACCGCCCCTCACCTTCTGGACCAGGTTCTTGGTGCACTTGTACTGGATGTAGCGCTCGGCCGAGGCGAGCAGCGCGCACACCGTGTCCACGTTGATGCAGCACTGCACGAAGCCCGCGCACGCCCTGCGCAGCTCGTCCAGCCCGTAGAAGTCGGCCGCGTTCATCACACCTGCAGGTTCAGAGTCAGGCTATACTGGGCCGCAGGGCGAGGTGCTCTCTCTCTTGCTCCTAATGGTCGTGTCGCACGAGTGCGACAAGGAAAGAGCGACGAAACCACTGTGCGGAATCACCCTACTGCACGGAGAAAAATCATTAGTTGATCCAACTCACACGTAGGTTGATATAGGGAGAACTAACTCAATTGTTGGGTTGTGAGAACGAAAAATTCGTTGTCTCAACGAAGTGTTCGTTAACGCAACACAAAACTCGTTGGAGCAGCGAGCACATCGCTGAGAGCGAAAGCGATCGATAATTCAACAAAAACGACTTTCGTTTCGGCAAACAGATCTATTTGCCTCCGTAACGATCTGTTCGCTGGCAGTACAACGAAGAAGTCTTTCAACCAGCAAACAAATATTTCGTCCCCACGACAAATTATTTTAAATTGCTACAAATCAACTTAAACATGAGCTGAAGCAACGATTCCTTTTTATTTTCCGTGTGGGCTGGGCTGGGCTGGGCTGGGCTCGGGGCTCGGCAGCGCGCACCTCGCAGGGGCGTGGTAGGCCACATCCGCCGCGCAGCACACGGCTGCATTGCGGGACTGCCTACCCCACACTCCGCAGGCGCTGAGCGCGCCCGCACCCCCAGCCCCCCCCCTCCCCCCCCCCTCACTGGTAAAACTAATTTGACATGAGTCACGTCCAATGACGTGACCACTTTATGTCACATTTCATAATGTGACCATTTTCTTGGTCACGTGTCACGTTTGTCGAGTAACATCCAGCAGGAGCCATCCTTTATGTTATGCCTGTAAGAATTACATTAAGGATGTCACATTGCGAACGTGACCAAAAATATGTGGTCACATTACGTGGTGTGACCGACACTGGTCACACGTGACACATGTCCGGTTCCCTCCCGGTCACTCACCGAGGAGCGTGCGCGGCTGCAGGGTGACGCAGCCCGTGTGGATGTACTCGATGAGCTGCCGGAACACGTCCGGCTCGAACTCCTCCACGTGCACCGTCTGGTGCTGGCTGGAGGCCGGCTGCAGGCGGAGCGGCGAGAGTCCGGAGCAGGGCAACACACAGTCATCTTCTAGTATCGGAAATACTGAACGCATTGTTTCGACAGCAAAGGAAAGTGATAGAAAAGTTATGCTAGTCTAGATTACAGTCACAACTATACACCGCGAGTTGAGATACAGCAGATGAAAAGAGTTTGACGTCGACCTTCTACGCCACGCAATACGAGAGATACAGAGGAAGAGGAGGTAAGTAGGCATACGAGAATCGTAGAGATAAGAGATACAGGCAAGTTACATTCGGGTGATTTCATCGCCTTGGCAGCAGCGTGAGAGAAACGTACACCAGGGCATATATTACTACACCGTTTTGCATTGGCCTACGACACGCAGCACAATAACTACAAAAAAACAACAGAAAGTTCAAGTATACAAAAACAAACCGTGTCCAACTTAGTCTCAACTCGCCCTCCGCTGTACGGCGAGGTCTATCAAAAACTACTGTGCTATTTCCAATCGGACAACAAAGCGTCCCAAATCTAGAAAGCTGTCACTCATATTTTTGACGCGACGTGTCTCACAGTAAAAATAATGACAAAAAAAATAATAATTCCGAAGCCTGATTGCCAGATCATTGCAACTACAGGTGGCATGGTGACGGGGCCATGCACCACAAATACTTTGCACGATTACTTCAGCTTATTTTGAAAAGTTCCCTTTATAGTACGTCAAGTAGGAAAAGCTACATCACCCCTCCCAGCTGCAAGCGTGTCTATAGTTCAAGTAGAAGTAAGCCTAAGACTCAGAGGGTGCGCTTCGATCGTTAGAGAGATGCCATCGTTTCTAGAGGTCCGACATTTGGACGCCACGGACTGGCTGAACCGCCTGACGTTCCAGCCACCGCCGCGGCTGAGCGTACAGCCATCTCACTACCAGCCGTTTCGTAGCGCATACGTAACGCTATCTCTATCTCTCAGACGAACGACCAGCCGCTTCAGCAAGCCGCAGCCGTAGGCTACTCAAAGTCCGACCGTCTAGCCATTGTACAAGTTTCCAGCACTAGTGGTTTGACGCGCATAAAAGTAGGTGTGCCTCGACAGATAGATATATATAGCGGAGCGGATAGGAGCAGAGCAGTGTGTGGCCGGTAGTGGTCGGGGTTGGGTCGGCCCGCCCCGCCAGGGCCCCGCCAGGGCCGCGAGGCTGAGGCTCGCTCGGCCGCGGTGCCAGTGCCACAACAACATATCCTAACTAGTAAGAGCACAAGGGAGCGTGACTTGACACCGAATGTTACCTCTTGGATCGGAGCCAACTGCTGGGTATACCCGCGCTACAAACATGACAAGGGTCTCAGTCGTTGCACCCAGCACGTCCCACCCCAAAAAAAGGCAAAAGATGAAAGAGAGTCAAGTGAAGACCTGAATGATTCCTCCAAAACAATTTTAACGAAAAGAAAAAAAAAAGTCTCTTTGTGCGATTACATTGAAGCGTGTTCCTTCTTCTTTCAGCGAAGTGAGCTCTCAGGAAGCCACCGCTCCGCGAGGACTCAAATCGGATGGGAGAAGGAAAACGGCGACGTAATCCACAGCATAGATTGAAAAACGTTTGTGTCCATCGGGTGGGCGGTGCGGGTGGTGCGGGCGCGCTGACTGACCTGCTGCGCGGCGTTCTGCAGGTTCAGCAGCGGCTCGGAGCTCCGCTTGAGGAACAGGCGCAGCTTGTTCTCCTTGGGCGCGCTGTCCTTCTTGCGCTGCGGGCTGGGCGCCTGGTACAGCATCTTGTGGAAGACCCTGCAACGGACAGCACCCTGCACTCTTAGACGGCTCCGCGCCGAATCTAGACGAGGCCAGACAGCCTCAGCCTCCCCTGGACCACTTACTTGCTCCTGGCCGCGAGCACGGCCTTGACGGCGCACACCGGCTCCCTGGACTCGCCGACCATGAAGGTGACGTCGCACAGCTCGGGCATGGACGCGAGGAACTTCATGTCCTCGGCGAGGCCGCTCTTGTTCTCAAAGATGTTGAGGTCGGGCTCGTCGCTGAGCGCCGCGGCGCCCTCGGCACCCAGGCCGGACACGCCCGCGCCGTCGGCCAGGCCCGCGCCCAGGGTCGCGCCCAGGGTCGCGCCGAGCGTGGCCCCCGCCGAGGTGCCCGGGCCCGAGCCGAGGCCGAGCCCGGAGGGTCCCGCCGCCTCCGGCATCGCCTCGCGCTCCACGGCCAGCTGACGGGGCGAGCCAAGGGGCGAGCGCGCGCGGGGCTGAGCAGGGGCTGAGGGAGCGACAGAGCGTGGCCATGAGCTCACTAGTCATCTTCTCCAAGGGGGAAATGACTGGCAATTTTCGTGTCAGCTGGATTACGGATTACCCCGAATTACCTCTAGAGTGACCTCCGGATAACGGTGCTTTTTTCCACGGATTACTCCAGATTACTTCGAATTTCTCCGGATTACACCCTGCCGCATTACCTAACGGCTGTCAGCCGGATTACCTTAGTTGTTTCCCCCTCGATGATCTTCTCCTCCTCGGGGATCGTGAACGTGTGTGTTGCTGCTGGACGGGCGGCGCGCGCGCGCTCCGCGCCCTGCTGCCTTTAAATAGTCCAGCCCCAGCTCGCTGATCGATATGCCCCTGCTGACAGCTCGCCCCTTGCGACGCCATCTCGACCATCCCCCTCCCCAACCAGACCAGGTCTTCCTCGCTATTGCGCCGCGCCGTCTCCTCAGCAGCGCCATTTTATATGCCCATTACATTCGCGTTGCACCGCCGCTGCCCGAACGCCTATATTCAATCATGAAGGGGGTTTGCTGTCCAGCCAGTAGACTGATTCAGAAGAGCACTCTCCTCGCTCCATCTCTCTCGCACTCACGGTCTGCGCCGCATAGCGATAGGAGAGCGCTCCTCTGAATCAGTCTGAAGCCAAGACGCCCCCGCGGGCCCCGCGGGCCCCGCCCGCCGAGGGGAGGGGGGAGGGGAGGGGCTGGGGGTGACAACAGGTGACCCGCTCCAGCACCCCCCACCCCACCCCCCCTCCTTTCTGCCCGGGCTAAGCCCTGGCAGCCCGCCGAGCGATTCCGAAGATCGCTTTCATACATCTGTCCTCGTCGCACTCATGGAGCACTACCATGATGGCCAGCATAGGGCACCGTAGGTGCAACAAAGACGGAGGGATGAGAGCGATCTTCTGAATCAGTCGGCTGCGTGCTCCAGCGCCTGGGCCAGCGGCCCCGGGCCTCGATCCCCAACGCCAACCCTCACCTCTCGGACCATTCCACTCCAGCGACCCTACCCCACGCCCACGCCCCACTGCGCCAAACGGCCCGTTCCACGTCTCCACTGCCACCCAAAACATGGACGGGCCGAGGGAAAACTAGGTCGAGCGCTAAAGCCACTCTGAGACAAGCATCACAAAAAAGCTGCCGCCGAACCTTTAAGAGCGAAACTTCACACTATTCGATTGCACGGGACTGATTACAAGCACGCAGAGCATTGAGAGGCCATGCGAGGGGATAAGAAAGACAGGCCACTACATTCGTTTTACAGCCGATTAAATCGTGCTAATCTTCCTCTTTTTTTGGGGGTTTATTTTAACAAATTGACTATGGGGAAATGTACCGATAGGTCTTGCAGCTTAAAGGGTTCGATGACTTTGGGACGGCGACCGACGGCGGTTTTAATAATATTGGCAAAGTTCTCCGCGCGGCGCGGTGACCCCGAGCCCCCCGAGCCCGGAGCGGGCAGAGATGCAACAGTGAGTGCTCTGTAGGGACCCCAGCCCCGGACCTGTTCGGTTCGGCCCGGCCCCTGCAGCTGCAGGGCACGGACTGCACAAGCCTAGGCCGCGTGCGCGTGCACGGCCTAGGCCGCCAGTCGAACCTGTTGCTGACGGACTGAGCCGCGGCAGGGTAAGCGCTCAGCGCAGATACATGCACCCCGTGCCGAGCCTATAGCAGGGGATGATTCCGAGCAGCGTTCATGAGTATCCTCTCTCTCGCTCCTCATGGCCGAGCACCATGAGTGCGACAAAGACAGGGAGACGAAACCGCTGAGCGGAATCACCCCCTACGACCCTGCCTTGTCCTGGCCGCGGACAGCCATCCCTCAGTCCCTGCTGCAGGAGCGGTGCTGTAGGCTGATTCCGCACATCGGTCAAGGGGAAGCAGACGCGGTCCTCTCGCTCCCACCCAATGGCAGTGCCTCACGAGTGCGACAAGGACGGAGGGACGTAAGTCCCGAGCGGAATCAGTCTACAGGCTATGATGGTCTCCACGGGTGAGCTTACCTACAGATACTGGACAGCAGAGGAGTCGGGCAGGGCGGGGCGGCGGTGCTCGCACAGCGGTCAGGCGGGTCAGGACGAGCTGGGCGCGCTGCTCGGGCTGGCTAGCCTGGCCGGGCCGCACTGTCGGGTAGGGGCGAGCAGATAGGCCAGGACCGCGCAGATATTCCCACTGGCAAACCCAGACCGAGGGGTGGGGCGTCCCAGCTAGGGGGTGGCCCCGCCCGCGCCCCGCGTCCGGGCCGCGAGTGGGGTGTCTTGCTGGACAAGTGCGCAGGCCCGGGCAGGGGGCAGGGGCTCAGCCCAGCCCAGCCCCAGCCCGGCTCGATACGCACGCCCCCACCTCTTCTCTTCCCCGCACAGGGCAGCCACAGGGCAGCCACCCCAAGGGCGTGAGGAAAGGTGCGGGGGGAAGGGAAGACATGTTTTGATGATTGTCCTGGAGGTTGACTGTTGGAAGAATGCACCTTCTTACATTTTTCCCATTCATCAAGTAAAAGAATGCAAAAATTAGTATGGCTTCATTGAAAGGTCATTAAATGAGGGAAAGCAAGATTAACAATATCTGAAAACTGTATTGACAAAGTATGTTGATTTACAATCAGTCATAAAAGGCATAAATTCTTGAGGTTCCTTAAGTCAGGACGCACCCAACAGTCTTTTGAGATTTTTACCAAGTAAGCAATAGGATTAACGACAAAATAAACACTGCAATGCACATGTTTCCGCAATGCTTCTTACTTTGTGCACACTTTTCGCTCAGTACAAACAGGATCTCAGAAACAGGATCAGTAACAAAAAATTGGCATGTAAATAATTAGCTACAGACATGAACTCCACAGCCCCATTTCTAGTTTTCAAGCCATTTTCACCCAAATTGACACTTTTGAAAGGTGTACAGAAGAAGAATTACTCAGAGTAAATCATACATGATAATCGTTCATAACACTGATTATTTAATCAGTCAAAGATTGAAGAGCTTCAACAACATTGCCTCGGTGTTCCCTTAACCTTCTTTCAGCTAAAGTGCGTGATATTTCCATTTCTCTAACCTGAAGTAAAAGAATAAAAATTGATGAAATAAACATTTTATGCTCACAACATAATTATAAAATAAGTTAAATCCTTACTATTAATTCAACATCATCTTTCTTGATAGACACTTTAGACAATTCAACCTCACGTTCTCGTTTAGCTGCTAAATCTCTTTCTCTCTGAGCTCCAATTATTGATAATGCCTGTAAATAGATAAATATGTAGCAGGATGTATAACTTAAACAAAAATATATTCTAAGGAATGATACTATAATTTACTGAAGCCATCAAAACCTAATTTCTTAATAATAGTATAACTTTTGAAATCAAGAAAATTATAGGCCATCAGAACACACATATATTTCGGGTATTTGCATTGATACATGCTGACTCAAAATTTTGTTTTGGAAAGAAGACTATCACAACCGGTAAATTAAACCATGTGAGAATCAGATAAGGATTTTAGGTTATGCTGTAGTCGACAAGTCAACACACAGAACTTAAGCATTTAGCAGTTAAGCATCAAATAATTTTGGCGAAAATCGAAAGAAAGAGAGAGAGAAAAAATGAAGTTGGAAGGAGTGATAAACGAATCAAAATCAAGAAGAAAACAGAAAAAGAAGAAAACGTACCCCTTCAAGGAATTCGCTATGTTTAATTTCCTTCTCTTCCATGAAGTCTGTGACTTTCTCCAAATCAGACGCCCCCGAATCATGTTTGGCAGATTTCTTCTGTGACTTATCAGAATCTTGCTGTAATTCATCCGAATCTCCATTAACTTCTTCCTCAACTCTACTAGATGAAGAGGCCATGATTTTAACAGCCAGACCGTGATCGGCGTAGCGGTGGTCTGCGCTGCGGAGCCGAATGGGGCGAAGGAACAACGGAAATGCACGAGGCGAAGGAATATGAGGGACTGGAACTGTTCCAGCGTTCCTAACATCTGTTATTTATGGTTGGTTAGTGCGAATAACGTGTTTTCTTTCCGTTTGTTTCTAGCTGACACTCGACTACTCTTAGTTCTGACAAGTGGAAAAAATTAAAGAGAGATAGCCGAAAGTAAAACCAGTCATGTCACTACTTCGGTCCATACTAGTCAGGGGTCGCCCAAGTATTAGATCGCTCTTCATTCAAAATCCTCCATGTTTTTCAAGAAGGTTAGGTTTGCCTAAAGATTTGGTGCTATGTCGAGCCGCTTCTTGTGCTGGCGCGTCCTTCCCTCGCTCACATGTTGAAGCGGCGGAGAAGATTGGTTTGTATGATCCTGAACCCAAGGTTGTCTCTGACACTGTCTCTCCGACAAGTTCTGGAATTCGATTTGAATCCCAAGAGGCAAGTTATTACCACAAGTGCTTAGAAAAGCTTCCGCAGTACAAAGACACTATTTTTACTAGAGATGACTTAGAATCTCTTCTTATTGCGGACGCCGGAAGTGTTGGTAATCTTTTGGAAACCAAAGACTGGAGCCATGCATCACCTAGAGAAATTGTAGAAAGCTTTCGCAGGCTCACTTCATATGCTCGTACAAATGGATTAGTTATCAGCAATCCAGAGTTTGATAGCATTTGCCATGCTATATCAGGTATGGTATACCAGGATAAGTTTTTCTGTTTTGTTAATTTATTATAATCTGTTGTCATCCCAAAAATCTTTTTGACAGGCCGATTAAAGGAGTTTACCGATGATGAAGTTATAGAAATTGGCAAATTGCACAACCTCTGGTTCTTCCCTCCCTCTGCTTCTGAAAAAAATTATGAACTCCTGCGTCAAAGTCTTGACGAATATTTTGTTTCACGATATACCAAGGAATGGTATAAGAAAAGATCTTACACTAAAATCTTACAAGCAGCTGATATTTTTTATTGGCAAAGATGGGGATCTAGAAGTCATTTCTTGAGGTTAATGATTTATCACTTAGGAATGAAAACCAAAGAGTAAGTTTGGTAATATCCTGTAGCTTTGCCTTTAATGGGTGTGTACCAAATTTTATGAATCCTTTTTTCAGGCATCATCATTTGATTCAAATTATGTTTTACATGGGACTGTTAAGGAATATTCCTGACACATTTAAAATGTATGATTTAGAAAAAAGAATTTTCTCCATGAAAGATAAGTGTTCTCTTGCAGAGCTCTGTGTTGTCATGAACTCATTATTCAGAGTAAAGAAGACAGCTCAATATTATCCATTTCTTGAAGAGGTACTTGTTAAAACTCTAAAAAATTTCTCATCAGTAGATGATTATCTACTCACAACAATTAGCAAGGTATTTTATGATGGTGGATCAATTATTCACCATGGAATAAATTATGACAGTAAACCAATTGTTTGGTTTCAAACAAGTAACCAATTGTGATTTATTATTTATTAATGTTAGGTATGCAGTGATGCACCTCCAGAACTCAGGCCCCTCATTGCCTTACTTCAAAGGAGAGTCACCCTCAACTTTGATAATTTTGAAATGAGAACAATTATTCATGCCATGTGGACATTTGTAAAGGTTGATGTGGTTGAGGAAGACTTTGCTCAGATGGTATATGAAAAGTCAATCAACAACTTAAGTAATTTTCGAGTATGTACAAGATCTTTCTTTTTTTTATTTATTGTAATTATATCTTATCAGCTGTTAAATTTACTCTGTGGAATTTCAGACAAAGGAGTTGACAAGAATTATTACTATGTTTACTGAACTTGAATCACCAAGAAGGGATTTAAAATGCCTTGCTGAAAAAATCTTAGTAGAACTTCAAAATTCAGAAAAACTAGATTGGTTCCAAAAGAAAGACTTTATTTCTGGAGGAGTTCTTCATCGCTTTCTCATTTGCGGCATCTGCCCAGATGAATTGTTAAATAGCTATTTACAGTCAATTGACCAAAATTGTGTGTCAAGTAGAATTATTTCTGTGGGTATGTCTGCACAATTGATTTCCCACAAATGACTCAATCATTGTTTGTGTAGTGCAAATTTTATTTGAAGTTATATTTCAACACACTTTTTTCATTATCTTTGACTGTAGCTCAAAAATCAAATGAGGCTCTTGGTATTGATGTTCATCTGGAAGTATTTCATCCAAACTATACAGGAGCAAGACTAGACCCCAGCCTTCGAGAAGCAATCTTTAAAGTTAGTTGAGCTCATACATCAATTGATCTCTGTGATTATTACATTGATTGCTAAAGATAAAAGTAAGTTAAATCCTTATCTTTCCTTTTTTATTTTATTAGCATAGATTCCAAAGTGATTCTGACTTCTTTGTGAAGTCCAGTGGAACAAAAGGAAAACGATCTACCTTCAACCTAAAATGGATCCAGTTAATTCAAAGTGCACTTCTTGAAGTGGTTCAGGGTGGAGATGATAATTTCCTTATTACACAGCTAGTACCATCATTTGGCTATAAAGGTAAGACTCTGTATGTGACACCAATTTCTATGCCTCTCTCAACCCAAGGAAGAATTTGAGCCCTGTCAGCATGAAGTCAAAATACTACCCAATTTTGATATCCTCCAAGCCTCTTATTCATATATTGAGTCATCACAGTGACAAAAAGAGTACTACAGGATGTCAAAATAAGGGACCATTTTGCTGAGTTAGGCCTCAAATTCCTTCTAGTCAAGTGTAACCCAATGATAATGAAATTTTTTCCAGATGTTGTACTGCGAATTTCCCAAGAGGGCATGTTCCTTCCTATCCCTGAAGAAATGAAATCATCAGAACCTTGGAAGATTACTAAAATACCAATTCACCAGATTAATGATGGTGATAAATTTATTGCCCTGACCTTTATTCGGCATCCCAATGAATACATCTCCAGAAAGATTAGCTGCTTCCAAAGGGAGAAGAAAAATATTTTGCATAGATTTGGATATTTACATGAAGATGTATGAAAACTATTTACCTCTTTATAAGAACTTAAAATTTAATTTACAATGAATAATTGTGTTTGTTTTACAGGTATCAGTAGGAAATTGGATCGGTGCAAATCCATCTCAGCTAAAGACTAACCTCAAGACTGTTATTTCAGAAATTTTAAGGAAATAGAACCAAATGCATTTGATGTTTTAAAAACACTTAAATCAATTAAGTATACCCTGGTGAAAATAATTTTTGAAAATATATTCACATTTCATAGAAAAGTAATATTTTACATAGTACAGTATCTCCACTTAGTAAACAGGACCGTCTTCCAGATTGTCATCTTCCTCATCTAGATACTCTTCACCATTATCAAAGTAACTATTGATGTAATCAGTTCCATCATCCATTTCTTCATCTACATCTTCTTCCTCTGCTTCTTCAGCATCAGAATCTGCATCCTTGTTTTCCTTATTTTCATCTTTTGCACCTTCCGTATCTTGTCCCTCAGTTTCACCATCTGCATCACTTCCTTGCTCCTCACGTTTCTCTAATTCCTCTAATCTGTAAAAGAATATCAAAACCATAGAGTTGTATCATGTTTTGAATTCCTTTCACAAAAGTTTCTCAAATGAGTACCTGGTTGTTATGTCTTCTGATTTCTTTGGGACTTTAGCCCTTCCTGTAGACCCCTTCAACTTTCTTTTCTTCTTCTGAAGCTGAACACTTCCTCTCAACTCATTTGGAAAGTGACTCCAATCGCGAACTACATCTGTGATTGTCTTTAAAGCTAAAGTAGCATTTTGATAGCGGTCTGAATACCTTTGAATATTGTCAGACTTAACAACAACATTCTGGATGAAGGATGGAGAGTCTCTGAAATACCCAACAAAGTCTCTCTTAAGAGCCAAGAGATATTCACCTGCAACATAAATTCCAGCTCACAATACAGAAACAAACAATTTGCCTTGAAATTTAGCATTAATGACAGCAATATGTTTACCCTCAACTCCTAATTCCAAGGGAACAGGCCTATTCTCTAAGGGAGGGAACAAAGGAGGTGGCTCAAGTACAGATTCAACTGGTGTTTCACTACTTCCGGGAGCCATACCCATACGCTCACTTATTTCTCTGTTAAAGGAGGAGCCACCTCCCCTTCCTCTTCCCCGCCCTGCCATTATTATTGAACGAGTTTCTCTTTTTTAGATTCGGATACCTTCTTTTCTTCTTCGTCTAGGTTTCCTCCAAAAAGATCCTGCATATTTACAAATTGAAACAACAATGTGTTCAAAAGTTTATTCAGATACGAGAAACTGTATGAAGTTTGTTTGAGACCAATACCTTGTCGTAAATTACTTTGATTATCAATGAGCAGCTAGGGCAGGTTGCGATTTCCTCCCCAGCCTCCAATTCCTCCTAAAATAGAAAGAAAACGGAGAAATTTTCAAGATGGAAAGACAATATACGGTTGAATATTCGACTGCATATCATTTATTGATTTTAAAAGCAGCATGATAACTAGGTTAGGCTATAAACTAAACTTTGAAATTTGAAAACGATCACCACAAGGACAAGGGTAGTAGTAGGTTTCCTCGTCTTCGTCGTACTCGAAATCTTCTATTTCAACTTCGTCGTGAAACACAGCCATTTTAAAAAAGCATTGCGGAAATTAAATCAGCCATGTCAAGATGCTCTCACGACAGGTGTAAACACTGCCTGCATAAAGCGACTGTGTTTTGTTATGTCCAGTCAGAGACTGTCTTTTGTTTATGGGGGCCTTTGGGGTTGGTTCAAAATTTCACCTGATCGGCGCACGAGCTTTCATGGAAATATCCTTCGTCCTCGTGCGCCGTGCGCCCCGGCGGTGGCCCGATACCACCGATACTACTCCCCGTACCCACTGTGGCGGGCCCCCACCACAATCCTTGTTGTAGCCCTTGACGATCGCCCTGGTGGCGTGGCGGCCCTTGTTGATCACTGATCAGTCATTCCCTCATTCCCGTGCTGAGCTGCGTCCAGATACGTGGGTGTCTTGTCCGTCTTGTCTTGGGTGTCTGGCCCTATGCTGTTCGCATGGCTCAGACACCCTAGGCCTAGACACCCGAGACACCCACGTATCTGGACGCAGCTCTGACTCTTGCCTGGAATACACATGCATGCTGTCCTGCTCTCTCAGTCCCTGCCATTCCTAGTAGAGATCCCGTACTTGCTCTCGGCCCGACTACGCGGATCTTTCCAATACATTTTCTCTCACGGTTATTCTTCCGATGTGTCGCCGTTGTCATGTCATATAGATATCATGATTTCATCAACAGTTTTGGTTGTCCAAGGCTCAATATGATTTGGAAGGGACATCTCCGTAATGAATGGATTCAAGAAAGTTTGACTTTAAATGCCTTTTTTTAACATCTTGCATATGCATTTATGTGGGTTTAATAATGAAACAGTATTAACTTCAGACTGTTTAATAAAGACTCAGTTTACATCACACTTAAAAGCTCAGCATTAGATGGCACATAGTACTGCCAATCACATAGTTTTGCAAGCAAAAATACAAATAAGAAAACAGGAAAATTCAGATAGATAATTTGTTCTTTATATTCTACAGACTTTTGGTAAACAACTTAGAGCAGTCAACATCAATAAAAATATCAGAAATGAGATTCTTTTGTCAAATCTCATGTAACAAATAGACACATTGCCATTTTTCAAATAATTAATACACCTTAAGTATTGGTCAGTACTGGGATGTATGTATTATCCAAATCCTGTTACTTGATGCAGGTACAAATGATTACATCGCATATCCATGCCAGAACCTAACAACTAGATATATGAACCAAAATGAACAGAAAAATGTCTAGGACTACCAAAATTAGACACCAAGTAGATGTGTATCAAAGAAACAACTTCAACTTTTTAAAAAAGTAGAAAAAAAAGAGCCAGTGATAACCCAAGACAAGGCTGCCGTAAAACAAAAAAAACAAAAAAATTATTTGTAAAGGCAAATGCAATTGTCTTACAGATTAGATGAAAAAGAAGAAAAAGAAGAGGAAAAGGAAAATTTTAGGCAAGACATCTACAATTGTATACAAAAAGTTCAACTCACAATCAAAGACTCACAGTTTTTAGGAATTACAAATAAGTCAAGAGTGGTAAAAGCAGTAATATTTTGAGATGTCAAAAATCTCGGTAGTCTCAACTGCAAATGGTTTTAACAATATTTCTCAAACTTTTTCTTAGTATGCTAAGCATGATAAATTGAACCAAAATTGAGAACAAACATCTCACACAGTATATGAAAATGCCAAAACATGGAAGCAATCAGAGGCACCCAACAACATCTTTCAATAAGTACAAAACATAAAATTGTACTGGATCCTGTCCAAGCCAAACCACACACAAAGCAAATTCAGGTAACATTTTTAACCAACAAATTTGAATTAGGAAACACTCTAACCATAGGGAATTAATAGTCTTTTAGTTAATAGAGGGTCATTACATGGAAGAGAGGACAAATGTGAAGTAATTAGGCGCCTCAGCCCAACACTGAGGGAGCAATTAGCAGAAGTAGAGGTGAGGGGAGTATGTATATGCATATACTTAAGAATAAAACCAGTCATATTCAAATCCACCGACACACTATGAAATAGTCTACATTGATGCAATAATAGCAAACATCAGGTTTGGGGTAAAGTTTATCTCTACCTGGGGTTGTGCATCACCAGATCTCAGTGCTCAGGCTGCTCTGTTTTCCACCTCTTCTCAGCAACTACAACAAATTTTTATAACATGAAAACAAAGTTAGAAAACAATTATTATGAAATTTTAAATCTTAGAAGCACAAGCCTTCATGGATGGAGCAGTTGTTTAAGTTCTTCCAAGTGCTAAAAGTCAACTTAACTGAAGCAGGTGGAAAATCTAATGTACTTCATCAAACCAGAAACAATACTCATGTGATATTTTTCTTTTTGCTCCCTATTACTCTGACTAGAATAAAAGAACCCTGTGAATGTCAATGAATTATAATAATCAGATCTTTAATTAAAAGTTCAAATATAGATAGGTGTAGATTTTTGCAGTAGCAGTTTTCAAGTAGTTGGTAAATGGTCAAACTCTCCTAAAATGAATACATATTAGAGAGAAAAAAAAAAAAGAAAAAAAAAACGGCCTCAGAGACACAAGAAGGTAGATAGCAATTTACAATTAGGCACGGGAAGTATTAAAAAATGAAGAGACACACTTTATGTGCAAATATCTTTGTCAATAAGTCAATAAGATTGGTCTACATCAAAAGATTTGCATAAGTACAATAGCAATTAGAACTTTAGAAATGATATGTTAATAATTCTGCAAACACATAACATGAATATTGATGCCGGCAGTTTTGAAATGTATGGTCTCAGAAACAGAGATCAGGTTCTACTTCATAACATAATTTCTTATCTGTAGGAGTCAGAGGCCAGTTAATAACAAGACATTCACACTAGGAGAAATAATCAGAGAGTAGAAAATATTTAACAGATCTGTTAAGAGAGGGAGTAAGAATACATGTTTTCACACAGAAATGGCATCTGTAAAGAACTGCAACTACTATCACAGAAAATTACTGCATCACAATGTGAGGTAGGATTGATAGCACCCACAGTAAAAGCTTCTGCTCAACAAAAAGGCTCCACTGAAAAGTATTTCAACAAACACTTAAGCACAACCAGATGAAATTGAGAAGAAAATTTTATCATTAATTAATATTTTCTTTGAAAGTAAAATCCTACAATTTAGTTGGATCATCACTATTAGAAGAAGCCAATCTTTTCCTTTCCTCCTCCTCTGCTCTTATTCGCCTTTCTTGTTCCTCTTCTGCTCTCACCATCACAACCAAGTCGAGTTCAGCACCGGTCAAAGGTGTATTGAGAACTCGTCTCCAGTGCTCATCCGCTTTTGGGGGATCATGTCGATCTGATTGTCCATCAGGAGAGCAGTTGCGAAACATTTGTCTTGCTCTTGCTGTTTCTTGTCTAATTATTATCTCATTAGTTATGTACATTTCACGGCGGATCTGATCACGAAGACTTGCTGACATATCAGGGATACACCACCTCACCAAAATCATAACAAATACCACCACATTCTAAAGGAGGAAGGAAAATGAAAGGTTAGGTAAACATAGTTTGGAAAAATTATAGAATTGTACAATAATTTAGCTTACTTCAAATATCACAATAAAAGCCAATCTTGCAGCTAGAACGTGCCAAAACATTGATGTTTTTTCATATTTATTTTCACTCCATGGAGGTTCTCTGTACTCCGGATATCTGGAGAGGAAAACAGTATAATCACAAGTAAACCATTAGTTTAACTACAAGTAAACAAAATCAATGTATAGATTAATCTACAAGCAAGAGACATACCGACATATTGTAACATTAAAATTAGATTTCTGAGGAGCAGCTCCTTTCTCCAAATCACTGACATTGAAGTAAGCCAAGGAGTGGTTTAGGAACCCATTGAGGTTTCTATCCTCACTGACAGCAAAGGCATATACCAAGCGTGGGATAAAATTTGAGGTAAAAGCAATGATGCAGCCCTACGAAATGATTTTAAATTTTCATTACAACGCCACAATAACATGATGAAATGTTGAGGAACAATGCAATTATCACATACGTTTGTTATGACAGAGAGTTTTCCAATTGAATCCAGAATACGATACCACACACCAATATCTCGGACTCTTTGGCTCACAGGACGACGGTGAAAGGTAAGAAGCTTTTTAGCATCGAACCGCATTTCCAATATGTTATTCAAAAGAGCAAAGAAGGGAGCCAAGGGAAAGGCAGCAACAAATATTGTGACAAAGCCATACTGTAACACTGAAACCGAAGCACAACATTAATGAAAAACAAATCAGAACATGACAAAAAATTTGGAATCTTCCCATTTACTGCCTCAAAACAAATAGAAACTTACCCATCTCTAAGTACTCAGGGAAAAGCCCCCGAGGGCCCCACTCAACCAGCTTGAAATCTTTCATCCACTGCTTTGAACGTTTTGTTGCAGGAGAACCAGGATCTAGTCCTGTTTTTACTTTGAGAGTGTTCAACCATTTGAAGAAAAGACTAGAAACCAAAATGGATGCATTTGTAAACATCTACAAAAACTTTAGTGAAACAAATGATAGCCCCACTAACACTCACGGGTAAGCCATTTCAAGTAAAGTATTCATTGCTTGTTTCCCAACCATGATGATAGCTAGTTGAATGCACAATTCCATGAGGCAGCCACCTGGTCCACACTAATGAAGAAAGCAAAGCAAACATTTACTCTACACTATAGGAGCTGCCCGGGAATTTGTGAGATTGAATCACCGAACATTTAACTGACCTCCTCTTTCCTAAAACCAAAAAGTCTGTTGTACTGTCCTGGGTAACCCACGAACTTCCCCTTGAAAAATGCAATGTAAAATATAGATGCATAGTAATTAACAAACTGCAGCAAATAAATTTTAAGGGTAAGACTATCATCAAACTCTGTTTGAGTTCGAAGTAATTCCACCTCGGTGAGTTTTTCCGCTAGCCATGTATAAACCTGAAAAATACAGAATAAGATCAAACCATCCTCATGAATGAAATAATAAGTAGAAAGAAAATAGCATTATTTTTTTTTTCTGGTACAACTCATGAGACATACCAAATTAAATACCATGATGCAGCACAAGTTGATAGAGGCAGCAGTGGCAGTTGTGAAGAGTAAGGCATATGATGTTATCACAGAATCTCCATAGACACTTAAGGCTGCCAAGAGTGACATACGGTACAGAACAACTCCAAGAACTGCCACTACAGCCATGGCTACGAGGAGTATCACCACAGAGAAAGAAAGCATGGTGGCAGGGAGCCTCATGGACCAGAAGGGTACATGTGGCTCCATTTCATTGGTGACTACATTAACATGTTTACGTTTGACATGAGCAAGTCTAGCAAGGTACTGGGGCCTTGGATGTTCTTCCTGAACATCAAAACCAGTCAAATCCCAACGGTGAGTTATTTCTGCAGAATAGCGCTTCCATAGTTCCAAAAATGTAGCAGCTAGTAAAGAAGGAAAAAAAAAGTCATAATCTTGAAAGTTTTCCCTTTTAAAAGAGTCTTTTGAAATGACTCTTACCCCAAAATGACATGACTATTGCAAAGAATACAGTGGTTCCATTGTCAAATAAATAAGTGACTCTTGCATGAAGACAGGTCTCTTCTAATGACCAGTAATCACAGAAAAAATCACAGAGTGGACACATCTTGATATTCAAATCCTTGTTACAAATATCCTCACTAAAACAAAATAATGTAGAAATGTAATGTGAAAAAGTTAAGAGCAGTGTTAGTGCTTAATTCTAGTAACTTACCTTGGCTGATTGGAATAAAGAGTAAGACAGCTGTAAACAAAGCACAACAATCCCACAATTGCTGCGGGGAAAAGCATGTGGGTGTAGAACCCTAGCCATGCAAAATACAATCCTATTTTGACTCCAAAGTATTCCTTTACATAGTCCAGTGGTTGATATTGAAGCAATTTGCGTACAGACGCCCACTCTGTGTACAGTAAGTGGCGCATACTACCTGGTCTATGAAGGTCACCCTAAACGATATAACAACACATTTACATTAAAAAAAAAAATGGGCAAGTATTTTGACATTGAAATTTTAATAAGTGTTGCTTACGTCATGCAAAGGATAAGCAGCAGTATAAACATCATCTGCTATCAGTCTTTCTATACCAAAGGCAAAGTCATCTTTAGCATCAGCGGAAAAGCTTTTCCGGTCCAATATGAAGTGAATTATTCTTGAACGAATTGCAGGGGTAAAGAAGTATGGAGAGTCAATGTCAAATCTGTGAAGAAAGATAGAGACAAAATATAATTCAAAACACACAGACACACAAACAAATGATGAGTTGACAAATAATGTTGTAAAAATATGATTTACTCACAAGTACTCCTTGTCTCTACTGTACACTGCAGTAAATCTTTGTCCTTTGGGAGGGAAAATTTTTTCATCCACATAGAAACGAGACATTATGCGATGAAATACAGAATTAAAATTTTCTAGAAGGCTATTTGTTTTAGCATGGACTTCAGTTAGAGCTGGTATCTATAAAGGAAATTAGGAGGATTGTATAGAAGATACATACAGTGACAGGGAGCAGTGAAATTAATGGAAGACATTCTGAAATGTTAAGAAAAATTCTATTCATCTGAGAGCTTCTTTTCCGGAAAGCATTAACATATATACAGAATAAAAAGAAGTGCTGACCACAAATACAGCTAAGCAGCATGCACAGAAGAAAAAGAAATGAGAGAACATTTTTTTTTTTCTTTAAATCTGGTTAGTAAATATAATTAGAAATCTAGTAAGGTATTTTCCATGGCAAAATTGCAATACAATACAGAATGCTATACTCAAGAAGTTTAAGTTAATTTGAAGCAAAACTGGTATGCACCTTGAATACAGGGAAAAAGGAATCAGCACAATCACAAATGGAGAAATGCAAACTCAGAGAGAGAATAAGTAAATTGATTAGATTAGATTTTTGTAAATAGTTGAAATTTTAGATAGAAAAATGAATGTGCTAAAACAGGTAAAGAGTAAAAAGGCTTGTGCTTCCAAACACCAAATACCACACAATGCTATTGAAATACCTTCTGAGCCAAGTACCATGTAGCCCAAGACATGGAACCTTTTTTATCATCTTTTGGGAGGTGACACAAATCCTGTCATGGGGGAAAAAAATGAAATAAAAATAAAATAAAAATTTGAAAGGGAAACAAAAACATCAATCAAAAAGTGCTGTTTATGTGAAGGGTTTTAGCAAAACCTACTTTGTGAGGGAACAAAAAGAAAAGGGAAATTACTGCTTTTACTGTTCAACTTGTCATACTAACGCGTGAAAGGTGGGCAAGGAGAAGGGATGGAGGGAAAACAATACATCTACTTGCAAAACCTCATAACCGAAAATCATATGACTCTACTAACCAACAAGGAAGACGCTCCATTTACCGCAGAATGGCAGAGGGAAGAGGCACACACTAAAGTTAATAGGACTATTTGGAGAAGTTAACAACAGCATTCAAAATTTAACAATCAACCATGCAATCGTGCATACAATGTGCTCTTGTCACCACCAACTACAAATACACTCAACAACCAAGTAGCTAGTTGGGTGTATAAAATCTATCCACTAGAAAGGAAATATTGGTCTGACAGAAGCATTGGTGAGAGAAAGCTACTCACATCCTTCATTGGCATTCTTAGTTTTAGAATTTCTGCATAAGTTCTGAGAAGATTAAAGGGTGCATGTATCTTTATAAACACAAGTCCATTAGATTGAGCTTCTTCTCTTTCCAGTTGCAATCCTTCCAGCTCCAATTTGTCTTCAAATATCTGCAAACAGAATGGTTTCAATTTAGTATGACAGTTGAACTGGATTTTTTTAATACAGTACCCACAGGAGTTGAAGGATTTTAGTCTTACTGCTCGTTTCCGAATGGCAGAATCTTCATTTGCTTTATCATTCAATGAGTCCCACACAATCACAAAATCAATTGTCCGTTCTCCATCATTAAAGTAGAGAGAAGATGAGTGTCCATGTACACAATCCTGAAGAAGAAAATTAGTTATGACCAAAGTACTTAGACATTAAAATTAATAGTGACAATTTTTCCTTACAGCGTCATCACTCTCAAGAGGTGACATGTTTAAGACTTCTGCTCCATTCTTTTTCACTTCTTCTTCAACTTGGAGAATTTTTTGTTGAAAGTCATAAATGGGATTAGTTCGGGGTCCATTGAGCCGCCAGGCTTCTCCATTCAACTCTTGAGCACTCGCGTAGACACTAGATGATGCTATGTTGGGAGTACTATCAACATTGATGGGAGTCAGGGAACTAGAATCTTGAAATAATGTCTCGTCTTCCTCCATTTTAATTGTCCTCTTTGATGGAGAAACTGAGAAAACTGATAAGGTATGCTAAGCCTGTAAAAAGAAGCACATGAGAACTGTTGTAGAACCAGTGAATTCAACAGGCCCTATGTAGACATGATACAAAATTTAGATCGGATACAGATGTAAATAATTATTCATTTCACTGAATGCTACCGTTTTCAGTGGTTCACATAAGGCTAAATACTCTAACCTAAGAAGGCTGACTGACCTCGCCAAACATCGACTCGTGCTAACATGCAGTTGAGCTACTTTATAGAATTAAATGCTAAAAACATAAGAGGAGAGAGTGAAAAAAAGGCTACGGCATTCTTTAGTTTCACATATTTTCCTCACAAAATAGCGAACGTCATGTCAACAAGATCAAAATAAACATTGCATACATTGCAAGTTTTTTTCGACAAAAGCAAAAAAAAGGAAACGCCGATTTCCCACGAACTTTAATAAAAATGGCCTTGAAGGTAGCGAAACTGTTTGCAGTCAATAATCATTGTCAATTCCTACCAATATAACCTGCATTATCGGCCAAAATAATAGAGCTGGCAGACGAAAAGGGTCCGTCCTGCAGGGCCCGCAGGGCACGGCCTCCGTGAAATTACAGAATTCCCAGCTGATCTGAGAGGAGATGAGAGCGGAGAGCGGCGAGCGTCGTGAATCCAGGAGGCGGGGGGCAGCAGGGGGGTGGCGGCAGGAGGGTCATTAGGGAGCTCCCCGCGATAGTATCGAATAGGCGACTTCCGGGTCGATCGTTCGACTCTCGTGGCCCATACACGAGATTACTGTGACTGGAGGAACGGACCGACGAGCGGCTTGAAGGGAAGATATTTTCTCTCTTTGATAATTCAATAACATAGTGTCAACTCCAATTGCTAGTTTCTAGGGTCGAATTATTGGCATGTGTAAAGTTCACGGGTTTTCAAAAGCCAACATTTTCTTTTTTTAAACATGTAAAGTGGATCCGACTAACCTAACCCTATACTGACAGAAAACAGTCTCCCTTGTTATTATTATAATTATTATTATTATTATAATTATTATTATTATCATTATTATTATTATTATTATTATTATCATTTTTATTAACATTAGTGCCAGTGCTGAAAAATTATTAGTTTAGACGGGACAGATCCACAACGCCGTTGTTACATTGATCTGATCACTGCTACCTTTTTGCAAATCTGCAAAGTGTTTGACAGCCTTGCAATTTCAAACAAAAAACTTTCTTTGTCAAACAGTTTTCTGCAGTCTTGATTGTGATTGGTGACTGTTTGGTTTGTTAGCTATTGAGGCTCCGGTTTTATCTGAGCAAATGTGACTGAGCATCATACCTAGTTTCAGGGAATTATGGCTGAGGCTCAAAGGCAGCACAGGCAGCAGCTCATCTCCAAGGCCATTTTTAGGCGAAGGCGCATTAGGGACATGAGTGATCCCTTCATTATTACGAAAGAGGCCTTCGTTGCAACATATCGCCTAACCCAAGAGCTCGCCAGGTCAGTGATACGGCTCGTTAGGCCTTTCATGCCGAATCCGGTAAGTGCCTTGGCACTTCCTTTGGAACGCAAGGTGAGTCTTCTTCTTTTCATTTAGGTTGCAAATTTTGAATTGTTAACTCAGTCTGAATTGTACGTACATACTGAAGGTGGAACTCCAATGGGGGACAATCCATCAACCCATCATCCCAGCCCTTCAGATTTTGTTTTTTCCAGCACACTAATAATTCCTTCTCAGCAATGCAATCATTATATTTTTATCAAAGGCAAAGATGATTTCGGCCCTCTACATGGCGCTATGAGGAACCCTTCAGTACCCATCATATTTCAGTTCATTCCCCTAGAGACACCAAAAATTGAATGCTAGCAAAAAAAAAGTATTTTTTGCATTGCTGAGAAACCAAGGCTACATTAGCTGGTCTGTGCTGGAGAATGCAAAATTTGAAATGATGGGTTGATGGGCTGTGCCCTAGGCTGTGCCCCATTGGAGTTCCACCTTATGAGCCATGCTTCTTCCAGAGCAATAATTTGTTGATTGATTTTTCACTCTTGGGCATTGTTTTAACACTTGTAAACACATCTAAACTGTTTAAATGAAGTTCTTTTCAGCATCCAATAAAAATATAGAAGAAAAATCATTTGGAAGGTGTATGTTGTAAATGACTGAGCTCAATTGTACCTCACACACAATTTCAATATTTTTCTTTTCTTTTTTTCTTTTTACTGTCATATGTACCGCTTAGGCCGTATTTTTTGTATCTGCTGGTTATGGTTTTGTTGTTTCTCTGGTTCTTGTATTATTTTTGTAGATGTCTTGGTTTAATTTTTCACACATGGGCATTGTTTTAACACTTGTAAACACATCCAAACTGTTTAAGTGAAGTTCTTTTCAGCATCCAATAAAAATGTAGAAGAAAAATCATTTGGAAGGTGTATGTTTTGAATGACTGATCTCAATTGTACCTCACACCCAATTTCAATTTTTTTTTCTTTTGTTTTTTTCTTTTCACTGTCATATGTACCGCTTAGGCCGTATTTTTTGTGTCTGCTGGTTATGGTTCTGTCGTTTCTATGGTTCTTGTATTATTTTTGTAGATGTCTTGGTTTAAGTTAAAGTTATTGCAGTTTTTAATCCTTTACCTATGGAGTGGCTGATGCAGCTTTGGATTATTTTATGATGTCTTGTACCTTGTTTATATTGGTCTATCTAAGCACTTGTCTGAACTGTTTAGGTTTTCATATCCAAATAGCGATTTTATTGCTTTTTTTTAAGGGTTTTTAAGGGATGAATTTTTGATGTAGTTGTCAACTCCCAAATTGAAGCCATTTATGTCAGCTTTGATTGTATTTTGCCATAGATTCCTAAGCTTAATCAAGACTTTTTTTTTGTATGTCTTTCTGTACTGATTTAAATGTCTTTTTCTGGTCTCATTCACCCTTCTCTTGACAATAAACTTTTGCAAATAGAAATGTTGTCTTTCTTTTTTTTTACCGTTCCAAACTGTTTTGAATTTTTCAACTCATTCTTTACAGAAGGATAGAAAGAAAGAGGATTCATGGAGAGAGGACAACTCAATTTAGTGTTGTCCCTCAGTTACCCAAGCAATTCTTACTGTTCCGATTTTACTGTAAATTGAAAACAGCTTGTCTCTAATTCTGATAGTGATTATTTCTAGTTTATATGTGTGCTGCATTTCTATGCCAATGGGAGCTACCAGATGCACTAATATAAATGATGATAACAAGGGAGACTGTTTTCTGTCAGTATAGGGTTAGGAGGGTTAGGTTAGTCGGATCCACTTTACATGTTTAAAAAAAAAAATGTTGGCTTTTGAAAACCCCTGAACTTTACACATGCCAATAATTCGACCCTAGAAACTAGCAATTGGAGTTGACACTATGTTATTGAATTATCAAAGAGAGAAAATATCTTCCCTTCAAGCCGCTCGTCGGTCCGTTCCTCCAGTCACAGTAATCTCGTGTATGGGCCACGAGAGTCGAACGATCGACCCGGAAGTCGCCTATTCGATACTATCGCGGGGAGCTCCCTAATGACCCTCCAGGTGGCGGAAGTACCTGGACCCGCCCGGTACCAAAGTCCTTCACTGGTTGATAGCAGAACGAACCGAGGTCGATGAAGAATCGGTGAAATCCCCTGCCGCGCCCGCAGAATCTGCTACCCGTCGTGGGCGACGAACGGAGGGACAGACTCAGGACTCAGAGAACAGTCCTCAGACGGCTTCTCATTATCCCTAAATGCCACGCACGCTAACGTGACTCTCACGGGTACGCGCACTTGGACCCCGGGGAATTCCGTGTCTGTATTCCATATACGACCAAGAAGCACGCGAGAGGGACTGGGAATACTGCACATGGTTACTTTCAAACATTTAAAAGAGGTCTCTAGAGGTTTTCGTTCAGGAAATAAATGTAATTGTGTGAACTGTTCATACTACAGTTTCTCCCTCTTAATTAGGCAATTGCAATACGCGATTTGTCAGTATTGTTCGGTTTATATCCTTGAAACCTGCAAACCTGAGAACCTGGAAAACTGGAAACCTAGAAATCTGAGATCCAGGATACATGGAAATCCGCGAACATGGGAACCCGGAATCCTGGTACCAAAGGGCACCTCGAAACCATGCTACGCCGGCTACGTCAGCCTATTTGTGTACATTGTAGTTTTGAATTTTGCCGCCTTTCTCTATTAGATACAACCCGTGAATAGGGTGCACTGTTAAGCCTCATGAAGAGGTCCGAAAATCTTCCGATTCAGTAACTCATCCCGTTCCGTTAAAATTTACGGTTTTCATTTTATTTTGTTTTATGTAAACTTGCTTTTTTCGCTTTTTCCGCTTTTCCCCAAAAAAAACTCTTTTAGTTTTTCGAGAACCATTTCCTTGTACAGCATAGCCAACATCAAGAGTTAAAAGAGCAGAGCCAATGTGAAATTCTTACTACTGTAAGAAAATGAAATTAATGAAAACATTAAATATCTAAATAAGCTTCTTTTAATGAGTATCATATTGCTATTTTATTCCTCAAGCGCGCTGCAAAACAAATTTCAGTTTGCGTTGACAGGCTGGTGAGGCAACGAACTCCATCTTCTCCTCGAGAAGAGGAAGAAAAGCAAAAGTGTTATGGATGGTAATGGCTTGTGGTTGTGTGTGGATGATTACAGATATTTGGAGAAAAAGTGGATTTCTATTAGCTTTTAATATTTAATCATCTTAAAAACATTGTATTTTATATGTGAGTAAAATTTGTGTTCCATGTATCGTAATTTATCGACCTAATGTGTGGTAGTTACGGTTAGGTGTTGACGCCGTAGTCCTTGTATAACTTTCACAGCTCCGGTCCCGCTCCACCGCATAGTATTTTATTTTTAGCAACCTAATAATTAGCGCTTGACAACCTTCTCAGTGTAAAATCGCTTTTTGATTAACTTTGGCCTCAACCGTAGCTTTATCCCTTTCGAAGCGCGACTGTGAATTTAACTTATTCCTTCCTGTGTCAATCTTGTGATATAATGAATTAGTGAAGAGGTTAAGTTGAACCAAGCTGAAAAGTTCTATGCGTTCCCATATGTTCAGTAACTGCTAAGCAGTAGAAATTTTCACATTTTACCTCTGTTTGTTTGTATTCTCAAATTTTCACTCGATTTCCTGCATTGGCCTATACTGCCGCCCAGAAAACACTGTTTCTTGATCCTTTAAATTAATCTTCCTCTGTTTCATATTTTATGGTGATTTTATGTTGTGTTGTGTGGAAGTGTTTCAGGGAAAACATGTATCAAACTTGCATGAATAAATAAACTTCAGTTGATTAGAATTCAAGAGTTGATTTCTCTTGCATGAATAGTTTTTCCTTTAAGATTGTCACCGTTTGAATTGTGTATCACTGATGTGCCTAGTTTAGTGTGTC
Source organism: Frankliniella fusca (assembly GCA_029379305.1). Taxonomy (NCBI): domain Eukaryota; kingdom Metazoa; phylum Arthropoda; class Insecta; order Thysanoptera; family Thripidae; genus Frankliniella; species Frankliniella fusca. The sequence goes on along the minus strand of JAHWGI010001023.1, from coordinate 764,917 downwards.
AGTTATACCACTCTATTTCCCCATTCAGCTTTTATTGTACTTAATTAAGCCCTTTTATGCGGGTGAAATGTGTGTCTCCCCAACTTTTTCTCTTCCCATAATGTTTGGGCTAGCTGAAAGGGCTCAAATTTAAGCCACCTAAATTTTTTTTGTGTATAAGGTTTCTTTAGGTGAAATGATGGTTGACTTCCATCTACACTCATATCATGCAGAGTTGATACTTTCCTAAACTGAGCAAATGATAAATCAGTACCCTACTAATTCTAGGCTCATTCCCTATCTCTTGCAGAATTATTAACTTAGACTCATGAAGAGTCATAAAACCGACAATGTCGGTGCACTACAAATTCAAATCAACAAAAGATTATGATACTCTTACCTTTGATGGCTTACACATTTCATTAAAAGATCTGAAAAAGTCCATTTTCCAACAGAAAAATTTGGGGAAAAACACAGATTTTGATCTTCTTGTTAAAAATGCGCAAACGGATGAAGGTAAGCATTCTGCTTGAAATTCAGGTTTAAACTTAAATCAAAAGTGAAGGGTCTTTTAAAAACATTCTTTCTCTTCTAGTATACACTGACGAAGCCACCTTAATTCCTAAAAATACATCATTGATAGTTCACAGAGTACCACTTTCTGTTCAAGCTAAGCGTGCCAAGTTAGTGAATTTTCTTTGTCTTTTTCTATTTTTTCTGCCCCTTTTGTTTTCTTGTGTTTAGTATAATTTTTACTCGTTTTATGTTCCGTAGCACCAGACAAGGACTTAACCCACATTTGCTACCAGCTACCAAGGTGTGTGAAACAAAAACACATCTACTTTTTTTGGTTGAATTTTGTTGTGATCTCCACATGAACATGATTTTAAAGCGCAATTTAATGTTGAAATTACAGGATCAGCTCTTTCAAGATGGAGAATCTGGAGGTTTCATCCATTCCAATGTGAGTTGAAAAGTTCTTTGTTTTTATTGAAGATACAGTAGTTCTTTTCTCTAAATTTTTATTTTTCTCCTTTAGCAAGTGGATCTGGCTAGAATGGAGGGAAGTGAAGATGACAAGATTTCTGCTATGATGTCACAATCAACTCAAGACTACGACCCCGCCAAGTAAGCCTCTTTTGATGTTTAAAAAGTTATCAGCATTGGCGCAAAAGCTTCAATTTATCACATCTTAAATATCAATTTCTTTTTAATGCTAGCTATCAACGTGTACGTAATAATCAAACTGGACCTCTTCCTCCACACTATCGATGTTTCAAATGCCATGGAATAGGCCTCCACTGGACTAAGGATTGCCCTTTAAGAGATATGCAGGTCAGTTTTCTGATTTGCTGCTTTTGAATAAATTTTAACAGATTTTAATTATTACTTTTGATATTTGGTATTTTGTTAATAGGAATCTGTGGATATTAAAAAGAGCACTGGAATTCCTCGTAGTTTTATGGTACCTGTAGAAGGTCCTTTAGTTCCTGGCGCCATGATGACTCCCATGGGCCACTTTGCTGTTCCAGCCATAGACCAGTAAGCAATCCTCTCTTTTCAACCTTTAGCTGCAATTTTTTTTTTTTTTTCCTTCCTTGATGCCTCAGTCTTTCATTTATTTATTTTTCTTTATTTACAGCCAAGCTTACAAGGAGGGGAAGAAAGAGCGCCCTCCATTTTCATCTGAACCTATACCAGAACCAGAAAAACCAGAAATTCCAGAGGACTTACTATGTTCTTTGTGCAAGGACCTACTTACAGATGCTGTGATGATGCCTTGTTGTGGAAATTCATTTTGCGATGAATGTAAGCTTATTGTACATTTTGAGTGGTCTACTGGTGTAAATCTTGTTATCCTAATATTGTTTGCTTTTTTTGTTTTAGGTATTCGTTCTTTTCTTCTTGAATCAGATGAACAGGAGTGTCCTCAGTGTCTTGAAAAAGAAAAGACTCCTGAAATGTTGATACCTAATAGGTTTCTGCGAAAGCGGGTCGCTGATTTTGGAGATCAAACCGGCTACCGCAAGCCTCATAAATCCCAACCTCCTCCCAAGCTAGCTCCCACAGAAACAGTAGCTCCTCAGCCTGAACATCAGACTACTCCGGATCCGGTTCCTGATTCGTCTTCTGCTGTAGCCCCTTCAACTCAGACCGAAGGTTAGTATTATCAAGCAATAATATTTGATTACCTAAATTACTAAAGTATATTTTCTTTCTTTATACTTAGAAAATTTTCCAAATCTAGACTTGATCTTAATATTTCTCTTTTAGGTGAAACACCTGTGCAACGTCCATCTCCTCCACCATCACCATTCATTCAACCACCCATAAGTACTGGATCAGGCATCCCTGTGTTAGGAGCACCCATTAAAACCACATCTCACCACTCAGATATTTCATCCAAACGCCCTGTTGACAAAGCTCCCCCAGTGAGGAAGGAACCTAAGACAGAACCAAGGACTGAACAGAGCTTGGATTCTAATGAGGACTATAAACACACTAAGCAAGATAGACACAACAGAGACAGGACATATGATAGGAAAAGACAAAGGGACCGAGACATTGAGGAACCAAAGGAAAGAGAGAGGAACCCACCGCGGTCACACCCTTCTCCGCTCCATAATCAACCTTCCTCACATCCCACAGGTGCTTCAGGTGAAGGCGGCCCTCGTGATGTGCAGCGTGTGGGATATCATTTGTAAGAAAATGCACTTTTTGTATTTGTTACTTGTAATGAAGTTGAGCAGAAAAATAATTTAACCCTTATATATTTCTTTCAGACACGAAGACAGAGCAGGTACGCCTACAGTTGATGAGCGCAACTTGGATGCAGCTGCAAGTATGCACCATAGTCAGGCATCACATCATCCTCCTCCTCTGCACTATGCAGACATGTCTGTGCCGCCTCCTGTTGTCGCTCCACCCTACACACATCCAGCCTATGGTGAGCCATTCGCCTCAAGTTTACAGAAACTTATTGTATTTTAATGCAGCCATTCCTGTTAATACAGAAGCACATGCATGTGTAACAATGTCTCGAATACTTTGCTTGGTATGGTATTTTCTGAAATGAAATTATAAGTCCTAAAAATAGGGTTGTACATAGTGGAACATAATGCTTCTTAATAATGCTGCCCAGTGTTATAACTGTCTTATTATTTGTTTATCATTACATTCTATCTTTTTTTATTTTTCTGTTTTACTTTTCCTAGTAATTGTGTTTGTGTTTCTCTTTTCTTTTCCCCTGGAGATGTGTAGATACTTTCTGTCTGTCCTGTCCAATTTTTTTTTTAAATACTGGTCTGCTTTTTAAGGAGGTGTCAACTACATAGTTTGCAACCCTAGTGCATGCACATTCAAACATATTTCAAATAAATTTGCTTGTGATGTTACTGTCAACTTCCTTTATCTGATAACACTTTTCGGGATAATCCTTTTTACATGAAAGAATTTGGTGTAAGCCTTGTTCATACACATTTCAGTTGAGTTTTTTTTTTATTATTTCTTTTCGTCTTTTCTTTTCATTTTGTATTGCAAACTGAAGTTGATGGTGAAATCAATGGATCTTCTTACCTTCTTTAACCAATGCTAACTCCAATTGCCCATATTTTGTCCGCACACTGACTTTTCATCAAACATTTAGCAAATTATTCAGTAAGTGGAAGGAGATTACCCGACTACCGGCGACGAGGCGAGGGCGGAGGGAGGCGGGATGCAAGGGAGGGGCGAGAACGAGAACGAGACAGACGCACAAGACGCTTCGGGTGGGGGCGCTACTTTTGTCCAGGTAACAGGGTTGCTCATTGCATAATCCCAAAATGCGTGAAATTTTTTGCACCAGATATTACATCTTAATGCACTTTGCATTGTGTGTTGGTGCATTTTCTAGAAGTGAGAGGCCCATACTTCCTTTTAACACATACAATGTCCTACAAGGCCCAAATGTAATATCTAGGCCCAAATGTGATATCTATCATATACAGAACTTCATTTTTCTGTGAACTTTGGTACTCTATACATGTCGCATCAGAACGTTTTTATGTTGTCTTGGTTGAATTCCTTTTTGCAAAAACTCTGAGCATTGTGATTACAAGCAGGAGAAGATTTATCACAGATATTTTACCATCATCACAATTCATCTCACGCTGCCTGTTGTTTATGTGCTTCAATATCTTTTTCTTTGCATGCTTTTTCCTGTGTAGTAAATCTACCTTCTTATTTTACTTACTTCACCTTTACGAGTTCAAACTGTCTGGAATGTGAGGAAAGTGCATGTGCATTGTGTCGTATAAAAACTTTGATTTGTACCGTCAATAACACAAGTAAAATACCAAAAATAAAATGGGGGTTATTTTACCAATTTATTTACACATGTATAAAGGAAATGGTTCTGTTTTTGTTTTTTTTTCCACATCTTAAACACATTCTCTTCACTTAATTTCAGATCGAGGTCCTGCTCCTTTACCATATGGTCATCAAAGGTGAGTCAAAGTTACTTTATCTACCTCACCTCCTCTTTTAAATGGAACATATCCCTACCTTGACATTTTGCGTTCCTCAACATTAGCAGGGGTCTGTAATTCATGACTTTTTAGAGTTTCATGTGCTAACAAAGTTCATGTGTCATATGCTTTCAAGCTTATACATCCAGTGTGTATGTGTGATTGGTGAGAAAATGTATATCTCGATGCTTTCTGCAGTCATGGCTCTCCTTTTGGTGTTTCATTGTACCAGGCAGATTCAAGTTTTCCATCCATTTGTCTTCTTTTAATTCTGCATCATTGGTCTATTGTCATCTCAGGAATTTTACTAAGACACATTTTGACTTTCCACTAACAAGGTTACTTCTTATAGTCAAAAATTTTCTTGTCTATCAATCATGTTGGATTGTCTTAAGATGTAGCCGTGGGGTTCACCTTAAAACTTCATTCCTGCACTCAGCATTGTTTGAGCTGTAGACTGCACCCCTTTAACCCATCAAACTAAAGAATTTCTGTTGGTCTTCTATCATTAATGTGTGGTGTCTTCGGGTTTGCCGCTGGTTCAGAGGGATGGAAGATGGTTCAGGATACAGCCAGTCGGTGTCGGTTCCTGCTCAGCACATGTACATTACTCCTTCTGCTCTGGGACCAGCCCAGCAGCCGGTACCTGTAGGGTAAGTCGGATTCATCCGACCTCGTCCATTATGCATGCTGATTGGTCCAAATTGGTGTATTCGTCCTCCAACATCATTCCATACTAGGGATTGTAGTTGTTTTTTTTTGTTTTTTTTACTGTCCCCATCTTTTGCCTTCCCCTGATTGTTTCATTTATGTACAAATTTATGAGCTTTTTATTTCTTCTCACATATTTGTTCTTCGTACCTTCAAATGTTTTCACTTCTTTAAAAATTTTGTTCCCTGTATTGATCGTCAGTTTTGGGTGAATGTCATTCCCCCCCTCCCCCTCCCCTCCCAGTGGTGTGAATTGGTATCTTTTCTAACACATGGAGAATACGTTTGGTCCTCTGCACAGTTCTTCTCCGGGTTATTGGCTTTTTATCTTGAAATTGTTTTTTTTAGATACATTTGATCTTATTTTCCCACATTTTTCATGTAGATGTGAACTACAAGTTTCTAAATCTTGCCCTGTTCTAGAAATGTGTTTTGAATTTCCTTTATTTTTGCAGGGGTTACTATGATGACAGATCTATGGGCTACTCTTTGCCTCCCCAGGATCCAAAATATGGTAAGCGCTTGATTTTCCCTTTCTAATTTCTGTAACTCATAATCCTCTTGCTATTTAATAAGTTTGTTTAACTTTTCCTCAGCAGCCTATGGTAGAGACAATTATGATCGTGGACCTCCGCGATATCCTACTCACAATGGAAGTCAGGCTGGGTGAGTGGTGAACTTTTATCATTGGTACAGGGCTGCTTTTGATCTGATAAACGGTGTTTAAGCAGATGGGTTTCATTTCTTTCAGTATATGTGGGCTATGGAAGTTTTCTTTCTATTTTTTCCTCCGATTCCTCTGAATTCTAACAAAGCTTAAAATTTTTGGTGGTATCTTTTAAGGCAGTTATTAACTTTTTAAGTTGTTTCTAATCTATGATCTATCATCTGTTTTTCCCCTCAATTATCTGAACTTTTATTTTCTGGACTTGGCTGTGTGTTTGATCACTGGGCACGATGTGTTATCTGTGAATTTGTGTGTGTTTGTTGTTCACCAGGCACAATTTGGACCCATTAGAAGAGTTTGAGCGTAGATTGAGGATGAAAGAAGAAAATGAAAAGAGGAGGGAAAAGTTACGTCAAAGGAGTCCACGGTCCAGGTCATATTCCCGCTCCCGCTCCCGTTCTCGGTCCCGCTCTCCACGCTCCCGCACTCCTATCTCGCGGACGCGCAGCCGCACCCGAAGTCCCCGAAGCCGCAGCCGAACGCCACGGCGATCACTCAGCCGCTCTCCTCTGAAAAGTAGGAAGTTCACAAGATCACGCTCCAGAACTCCCAGGTAAGATAACCTGGGACAACGTTAGTGTTAGCTTCGCTAGTGTCCCAAATATTTGAACTGGGATCATAACAGATAAAGAGTTCAATCTGATTCTTAATGGTTGTCTAGGAGGTCTTGGAGTCGATCCATCTCCCGAACAAGGCGAACACTAACTCCTCGCCGATCACGAACTCCCCCGCCGAGAAAGCGGTCTCGTACGCGCACAAGAACTCGTTCCCGTAGCAGGTCCCGTTCAAGAAGTCGATCTCCCTCCTTCAGCTTGAGTAGGTAAGTTCAACCCCATAAACTGTTAAACTAAAAAACGGGACCAGTCAATTCCATCAGAAAAGCAGGAGCAGTTGTTATTATCAAACCGTGGACCACTGTTACTTTTTTAATCCAAATTTTCCCCTTAAATTTTTTTTCTAAATCTTTTGCTAGTATGAAAGTTTTGAGTGCTTCACATGCTTTCATTTCAATGTTTTGTGTTCTGCTCTCAATTTTTGGTGGTTTCAAGGCCATTCCTGCTTTTGCTTATCAAGCTCTGGTGGTGTTTGATTTATATCAAATCTCTCAATTGAATTGTTACAATCGAACAGTTAATAGTAAATTGTATGATTTTTCTAGGTCTCGGTCTCGTTCATTATCTCCTCGTGAGAGACGTCCTCTGTCGCCACGACCTAGAAGGGACCTTCATGACAGAGATGGCCCAAGGCTTTACAGATCAAGAAGCCGAAGTCCTCCTCCGAGGTTAGAAGTCAATTAATTTTCTTGTGTACAGCGGTTATTTGCTGTACATTTATTTCTGATCCGAGAGAGAATTTTTGTCAATGCGTGATATTCCTTGTTTCTTCAGGTATGCTCCAAGGTATCCAAGAGATGGACCCCCCTACTATGACGGAGACTCTAGTTATGGACGAGGCCGTGGCAGAGGACGGGGTGGCAGAGGGAGATCCACTGGTCCTAGTGGTCCAGGTGGCTTGATCCCACCAAGCTACCGGAAAGATTACGATGTGGCACCCCGAGACAGCTATCGTTATCCACCAGAAGGGCCTTACAGTCACCTTCCTCAGCACACCAGGTATCTTATTGTACATCCTTGCCTTGCCCTGGTTGCAAAGGCGTTGTCATCTTGGGTGTGCGTTTTCTTTTAGTAGAGTTATGTGTGTCGGTTTCCACTTTCTGAATAGACTTAATTGCAAACTGAGAACTTTAATGTCAGAGTGGGAGGGAAGTAAAATAAAAGAAATGCTTCACGCCATAGGGTAATGAAATTGCATGTTTCTCTTCAACAGTTTTTAGTTTTCTTACTGACTGAATGGTGTCAGGAAACATAACATTACTGTAACTGCTCTACACACAACCACCGAGCCAAGATAAAGTGTCCAGAAAGTCGGGCAAGTTTGTGTCCACTTTTACAGGTTAAATCATTACTTGTTGCAAAAGAAAGTAGATAGTAAAACCAAAAATCCAAATTTAGAGTGTATTCTATGGTTTAAAGCAGTTTTTCTCTTAAGACCAAAATATTTTATAGGAAAAAGTTTCTATACATTGTCTTGGTACATGTAATTCAGAGTGAGCTTCTATATTAGAAATTCACAGAACTGGTAGTTTTTTAAAGTCTTTCCTGTCTCACATTTACTGATTGGTAGAAAATGAAAGTTACTGTATCAAGTGATGGATGTTTTGAATTTATCAGAGAATGATAAAAGTAACACCACTTTCATCAGTGAAGAGTTTTAATAAGCAGATCTCTAAAATCTCATTATGTGGTGTATAGGATTTCTTTCATTTGATTAGCAAAGAGCAGTTATCCATGTAGATGTATGTTTTTGTTAATAGCCTAACATAAGCAAACTTTTTAAGACACCAAACCTGGCTGGATTGCTAATGTTATTTTTTTTTTTCAAATATATATATATGTTATTGGTTTGGATTTAAAACTGTCTTTGTCTTTGTGTCATGTTATCCCTAGCTGAAGAATATTTTTTTGTAACTTTTGTTATCTATCTGCATATAGGGTAGTATAATTTGTTTTTATTGTCTGTGATATTTTATTTAATCAATCAATCAGTAATTTATAGTGAGCTTCTATATTAGAAATTCACAGAACTGGTAGTTTTTTTAAGTCTTTCCTATCACATTTTTACTGATTGGTAGAAAATCGAAGTTATTGTATCATGTGATGGTTGTTTTCAACTTATCAGAGAATGATGAAAGTAACACCACTTTCATCAGTGAAGAGTTTTAATAAGCAATTTTGTAGCTTCTTACCAGGACTTCTTCCTAAAAGCAGCAACCCTACAGTTGCTGATTATTATTATTTTAAATAAAATCCTTTTGAGATTGGGGTGCTCATTTTGTTGAAACAATTGCATAAAAACGACCTGTCTGTGTTAATTCTAGATTTTTGTAATTGTTTTTTTATGGTTTAATTAATGGGGCTAATTGTGATCGGTAGATAATGAAGCCGTATTGTGGTTTTACATTGAAGTTATACTCTTGATGATAAAATCGTGCTTTGACTGGTATTGCTAATAACAGGGTCTTGTGTCATGAAGTGCTGTTGTCCATGTGTCTTTGCTCAGGAACACATCCTGTGATAATTCTATCGGTGATATTTGACCTTAAGTATTAAAGCTCGATATAGCGTCAAGCCGCATCTAGAGTCACAATTCCATTTCACCGGTGGAAACTCGGCCTTTTCAGTGTTAAAAAATCCGGTATTTAGCGTCAGCCACATTTAGCGTCATGCCGCCTCCGATACTGCGTCATTTAAGGCCTAAGAAGGCGTCGTTTTAACCAAAAGAAGGCTCAAAAAGTTGATTTGATTCTCCGCGAACAGCTGTTTGTCGAGACTCAACCATGGGGACCGTCGGGGACGGTCGGCGGGGAGGGGGGAGGGCGTTGGGGTTGGGTGAGTCTTTGCTTGCAAGTGTGGAACGCGTCGTATCTCGAGTTGCATGTCACTGTGCAGTGCAGTGGTAGTGCAGACATAGTGGACGTAAGACTTCTTCTTCTTTGAACTTTGAAACCAGATGAATTGCCAGCACTTGTGACTTACTCCACCATTATCCTTCTGTGCCGCGCTGCTGCCGAGCCGCCCTGAGTTCCTAGAATCTTATTTTATCGTTGTTTAAATACAAGTGCTTGTTTATTTACCTCTTTTTTTCTTATGTTTCCCAAAATTGATAGGGTTTACCATCTTAAATGCTTTACAAAAAATATCTGAACTAGGAAAATGGCAAAAATGGCGCTAGGCAGGCAAAAAACGCTAAATAATTCAATTTTCGTATTTAGCGTTAGCCACATTTAGAATAGCTTTTTTCATGCATCGACCTCTGATGCTATATTGAGCTTATTCTACAATATTCCTAGGATGGTCTACGGGGACTAAACTGTCTGACTGATTTGCATGCCCTCAATGTACAATGAGCAGTAGAAGTCTAGTTTTTTTATTATTTATGTTTAAACTTGAACTAGTTCATTAAAATGTCTATCTTTCATCTCCTCTGGACCAACACTGATTAAGTTCATTCCTTAGAATTTTGTTCTCAATAGCTTTTAGGGGCTGTATCAGGTGAAAGTGACAAGAGAAAAGAGTAGCTGAATGTCACAAAAAATTTAATTTTTTGGTGGATTAGTTCCATGTTCTTGGTCTCAGTGTTGTTACTAGTCAGTGGAAGTCGGGAATTTTAAGTGGTATGGGAAAGTCAGGAAAAATAAAATGAGAGTCAGTTAACTTTTGCTCGCCGACCGCCTCTTGCGTTTTTACTTCGTGCCTGTGGACAAGATCCATGATAGTCTAAATTTTTCCTCCTTTTATTGTGTAGTAATGCCTGTTTTACAATCTAAAAAAGTCAGTAAAAATCGGTATTTTGGTCAGGGAAAAGTCAGTAAAACTGGAAATCTAGATGTTGTAACAACCCTGGGTCTGCATTGGGTGATTATTTTAAGAGCATCTCATCTGCGTTTCTTGTGGCATTGACCTCCTGTATCAATGCTTTAGGAAGGTAAAATCATTTTCGTCAGGTTTGGGGATTAGGAAGAATTCAGGGAAATGAGAAAGTAGTTTACTTAGAAACCTGGCCACAAGTTACATTTGCCTGGAATCAAAGTCTGGTGCTTCTTTTTCTCTGAATTCGTGCAGTTCGCAGTAGATCTCATGTCTCAACCCGTAGTTTAACAACAAAAGTCGATTGTGTTTTGCTAGAAACACTCAGTGTGCCCTAGATATAAACAAATACAGTGCATCCCGCTTAAACAGTTGCGGTCGACTTTCCGAAAATCGCAACGGCTTAAGCAGGAAACGGTTTAAGAGCTAGGGTGTCTTTACGAGGGGATTGACTCGGGAATTTCGTTTCGCAACGGTTTAAGCGGGAAAACGGTTTATGCGGACCACGGTTTAAGCGGGATGCACTGTATTTTTTTACTTGATTTTTTTTTCTAAAAGTCTCTAGAGTTAAGACACTTGTTCTTCTCTCTATTAATCTCAAACATCATTATTTTATAAATATGTTACATACTAATGTAGCACATTAATTTATAATATAAGTACAATAAAATCCGCTTAAACCGTTTCGCCCGATTGCGCCGCATCTGAACGGTTTAAGCAAAGAACGTTCCAAGCGGATTTTTAATGCAGGCCTATGTTTCAAAAGTAGAAGGGCTTTGAAAACGTCTTAAGCAGAGAAACGGTTTAAACGGATACGGTTTTAGCGGATTTCACTGTACGACATTTGTACGACAAAAGTACACATTTGTGCAAAAAATCTGCTTTTGTTGAGATTTTTTTCTGTTCTGAATTGTGTCTGTTATAGTTTTTATATTATTATTTTTATTATATTTTTGTTATTTTTTGTGCACTTGATTAATAGTACACTTTAAACACTTCCAAAGATTGTTTACTTTTTAATAATTATTGATGTTTTTGTGCCCTGGGGTCTAGTTTTAATTGACGATGTGACCAGCGGCGAAAGTGAAGGTGGCAACGTCAGAAAAGCTCTCTGCTGGATCACCGAGCTTTCGCGTTTCAGATACTGAGTACAGCCACTGTCATTCCAATCAGTGGATGCTAATTAATGATTATTTTTTTAATTTGATGTTAAGTGAAATAACAGAGTTCAAAAGCTGATAATTGTGGCCGAACGATGTTGCCATATTGACTTTAGCCGCTGGGTCACGGAGCAGCTCTGTGACTTAGTTCTATTATTCTTGTTGTAACAGATATATTTTTGTTTTCAATGTTTCATTTTAGTTAATGTTTTATTTTAATGTTGATCTCATAGTCTGTTTTATGGATGATCCATGCAACATTTAGGGTTTGTTTTTAAAAGTTTGAATTGTGCTGCTCCGGACTGCGATCTGAAAGCTGAAATCCTTCACCAAAGCGTTGAAAGGTCATGTCAATTACTCAACCTTATTTGGAAGCTTTTACATTTGAATCAGATGAGATAATTTTGCTGATTACCCCTGTTCTTTTCATTTAAAAAAAAATATCATACTAAATTGTAATGCTGTGTGTTTTAAGGTGGAGTGCTGTGTGATGTTTGTCCAGTATAATGTACTAGTGATCTGCTTTGTTCATTAGTTCATTCTTGTTGAATAGGAGTTTAATTGAGTGAATAATATGGTCATACTTCATACTATGTACTTGATCCTATATTAATAGATATAGAATTGTATGAAGATAAAATACCCCATGGTTTGACTATGTTAATAAAAATGTCATTTCTTGACAATCTTATACGGATTTTTCTGGTCTCTGAAACTAGTATGTGTTTTGCAGCATTTTTGTGTTGATCAACAGAGCTTGAAGAGATTATCGACACTTTCTGCTCAGCAAATATCTAAGATATTGAAGAATTTGTCTTACATTATCACATAAGTTAAATAAAATTATCCAATGGTTTGCTTATATCAACGCATTGTCGGATGTGGAGGAAACACTACATGGCAATCCGTCCATAATGAAGTAAGGGGTACGACGACTTCTTTGAGTACTACAGGTGACACCTTGAATAAAACTTCATTTTACAACGAAGGTGCCAAGCTTTTCATGCTGACGTCATTAGCTGGTTCAAAAGTGAAATTGGCTTGATATCTGGAGACACAAGAAAAGTTTACTATGTCTGTCTTTCTATTAGATGCATAATTATTGAATTTTCTTTTGTTGACACAGTTTCTTTTGTTTTTCATTTGCAGCTATCATTTCCTGCTACTTTTCGGTCAAACACAATTAGGAAGGTAGCTGGTACAAGAAACGCAGTGGAGCAGGTTACTGCTCACCCAGCAACTGTAAGAAAGCTTGGGACCAGACTCATAGGGTCACCGTGGACACCGTCTATGATTCATCAGCTGCCTTCCTGATTGTTTTACCTAATTACCTTGACTTCGTTTATGCAGTCAAGTTCAAACTATTTTCATGCACAACTCTTCAGTTAAAGGCATTCATTTTGTTTGATGTAAAATTAGCACCACTCAAATTTTTGCATTCTTGTGTTTCTTGTCTCTAGTTCATGTCAAATTTCATGTGACTTAGGATTGTTCAAGGCTAAATTACCACCTTTCATGACAGTAACATCCAAAGTTGTCATTTCTTTGATTCAAGACAAAATTCAGAATATTGCAACAGTTAGATGCAATTTTCTGATTTAAAGAGTAAATTTATCTAAAACTTTGTCTTTTATCCTTATGATGTTTTGAGTATTAGAAAAGAGAGTTAACAATATTATTTCAATGTCACACATTTACTTATATTTTTGCTTCTCTCTAGTTAATCCTAAGAATTAGTCGTTGAATTTTACTTTTACAATCAATTTTTTTTTCCCTCACAGAGACAGAACCAACTTTAAATGCCAGTATTCTTTTATTATTATTTTTTATCACACCATTTTTATGAATGTCCAGATATTACCTTAGATTTTACAGGTTTACCCTGAAGACCGTGACTTCCTTCGGCATGTTCACAATCTTAACGTAAGATCTCTGGGATTCATACAAGCACTACAATTCTTCTTCTACTGTGGCTCAGGTTGTCTGTGACATTGCCGAGCTTTATCTCGTTTTGTAAAACAAAAAGCACCACTTATTGCATCATTGTGGGGATGGAGTTCGACAACTATTTTAGTTTCACGGCCCTTAACTCACCAAAATCATTCACATGTCAGTGATTCTGGGAGATGGGGGCTCGGGCTACGCGCAGTTGTGGCGGGCCCATTTTTCAAGGCGAGTGAACTCAGTTTTTTCCTTTCTTTCTCTCTTGCAGGTACGGAGACAAGCGATACGATGGCCCCGGCCCCGGCGGGCCTCCCCTGGGCCCTGGCCTCGGACCCATGCCCGGCCCCGGCCCCGCCCCCGGCCCGTCCCCGGGCCCTTACCGCCCCCCGCTCAGGATGCCGTCGCCGAGGAGCGGGCGCTACGACGGCGACGCCCCCATGCTGGCTCAGTACCATCACCATCAGGCTGCCGCCGCCGGCCACGGCCCGCCGGCGCCCGCGCCGGCCCCGCTGATGCACCCGCCGGCCCACCCGGCGCCCTACCGCGACGACAGGGACAGCGACCGCGACCGGGACAGGGACCGGCCGCGGGACCGGCCGCCCCCGCGCCAGCGCGACAAGACGCCACCCCCGCCCGGCACCTGGGAGCCCGGCTGGGACCGCGACCGGGACCGGGACCGCGACCGCGACCGCGCCGCGCCCAGGGACCGGACGCCGGAGAGGACCAGGAACGCGGATGCGGCGCGGCCCCGCTCGGCGGACAGGCCCCGCGACCGGGAGGCCGACAGGGACCGTGAGCGTGACCGCGACCGGGAGCGGGACTCCGACAAGGAAGTGGCGCCGCCGGGGGTGAGTGACTTCGAGTCGTCAAGAGATCGGTCGAGAGACTCGAGGGACACGAAGGACTCCAGGGACCGGGAACGTGCCGACGTTAAGGACTCGAGGGACATCCCTGTGCTCACTAGCCAGCCGTTGCACCCCTCTCACCCGCCTCACCCGGGGCACCTCGGGCACCCGGGACACCCGGGACACCAACCCCCGCACGCCGCGCTCGCCCCGCCCCCGGCCATGCTGCCCCAGGGCATGGTGCCGGCCCACGGCTGGCCCGTGCCGACCATGCCGGTCGGTCCTGGGGGCCACATGATCCCGCCGCTCATGACCCAGCCCGTCCCCGTCATGTACGACCACTGGGACCGGAGGGATCGACCGGACCGACCGCGAAGGGACGACTTCAGAGGCAGAGATCGGGACCGGGAACGGGATCGAGATCTTCACCGCGGCAAGGACCGTGATCATCCGGACAAGCACCGGGAGCGCGAGAGGGACAGGGATCGAGATCGGGACCGGGAGCGCGACCACGATCGATCCAGAGACAGGGATCGAGATCGAGAACGCGAAAAGGAAAAAGACAAGGAAAAAGAGCGCGACAGGGATAGAGAAAAGGACAGGGATGGGCGCCACCACACCAGCTCCAGCTCAAAGGAAGGACGATCAAGAGAAGGCAAGGAAAACAGGCAGTCTCATACTCACTCGCGGGAAGAGGAGAAGGAGCGCGAAAAGGAGAGAGAACGAGAAAAAGAAAAGGATCGGGAGAAGGAAATAGTCAAGGAAAAGAAGAAGGAGGAAGCCAAAATCAAGAAAAAGAAGGAGAGGAAGGACAAGGAAAAGGACAAAGACAAACACAGCTCCAGCGAAAAGAAAGACAAAAAGAAGAAGAAACACAAGGACAAGCAGTTAAAGGAAGAGCAAACAGATGTTAAGAAGGTTGAGAAGAAGGTCATCAAGCCGGAGGAGATCGAAAACCTCCGTGCCGCCCCGGAGCCCAGCGAGAAGACCGTTCAGGAGCTCACACCCGACACCAAGAAGGATGTGGCGGTCAAGCCCGAGCCAGAGGAGAGTCTACAGGAGAAGCTAGAAAGGACGCCCGTGAAGGAAGAGGCCGTGGAGGTGGCCGCGCCAGAGTCGCTCTCGCTTACAGATAAGGCGGCCGACAGCAGCCCGGTGGGCCCCGGCCCCGGCCTGCTCGTTGACCTGGGGCTCGTGGATAGCGGCAGCAGCACCATGACTACGACCACCTCCACTGTCTCGCCTCCGGACGTCAAGACGACGTCGGAGGCGACGCCCGAGCGCCGGTTGAGCTCGACGATGGCGACCGAGCCGGACACGAACACCCCCAGCCCGCTCAAGAGCGGCGAGATGCTGGCGCCCCTGCCCGAGCCCTCTAAGTGGGAGCTCATGGAGGACGCGTCGTCGGGCCAGGAGAATGAGAGCAGTACCGAGCAGGGCGGCGGCAGCGCCAAGCGGGACAAGGTGGTCACGTCGGAGGTGATCAAGAGGGCCGAGAACGCCATCTTCCAGAAGGCGGCCTCCAACGCCATCCGCCCGCTCGAGCCCAAGAAGAGCGGCGAGCGCAAGGTGTACCTGGACAAGGACAAGGAGCGTGAGAAGGAGCGCAAAGTGTCGTCGACCACGCCGGACGACAAGGGCAGCGAGGCGCTGGCCGCCGCGCTGCAGGCGGGCGAGGGTCGCGAGGCCAAGGAGATCAACAACAGCATCACCATCACGGTGCCCGTGCGCGTCGAGCCCGCGGCGCCGGAGCGCGAGGCCAAGTCCCCACCCCTCCTGTCGCGCGTCTCCGCCAAGGACAGGCTGGGCGGCCGCGTGGACGAGCTGCCCGTCGAGCCCACGTCCTCGGGGCGCAGGGTGTACCGCGGCACTAGCCCGGGCTCCACCACGGCGACGGCGCCGACGCCGTCCTCGTCCTCCTCCTCGCGGCACCACCACCACCACAGCCGGCACAAGTCGTCGGCCGCCGCGGCGCTCAAGGGCAGCAGCAGCGCCATCGCCGGCCTCAACCCCGAGCGGCCCGGCACCCCGACGCCGCCGCACTCGGCCGAGCGGGATCGCGAGCGCAAGCACTCCGGCTACCGGCACGCCAGCGAGGACCGGCGGTCCGGGCGCCACCAGGACCGCGACCGGGACCGCGACCGGGAGCAGGAGCGGAGGCGCGTCCACCTCGAGCACGCCGGGGCTCGCGGCGATTCGCGCTCGGGTGACGACCGCGACCGGAGGCGCCACCACGAGGACGAGCGCGTCCAGGACCGCGAGCGTGGCGGCCGCCGCGGCCGGGAGGAGCGCGGCGAGCGCGTGGACCTGCGCGACGGCAGCAGCGACCGCGCCGAGCGCGAGCGTGCGCACGGCCACGGCCACGTCGCGCACCTGCCGAGCAGGGTGGTGGTGCAGGTCCAGGCGCAGGCGCCGCCGCAGCCGCAGCCTCACCACGAGGACGTCAAGGCCGACAGCAAGTCCCTCTCGCCGGTCAGCCACAAGGCGCACAAGGTCAAGGACGCCAAGAAGAAGCGCCGCCGCTCGCGCAGCTCGAGCCGGGAGAAGAAGAAGAAGAAAAAGAAGGACAAGAAGCGGCGCAGGGCTAGGAAGAAGAAGGCCAAGAAGGCGGAGAAGAGCGACTCGAGCGATGATGAGGACGAGGATGATGACTCGGATGAGGATGAGGACAATGACGAGGAGGAGGACCAGAGTAAGGGGGCTGCCGGCGAGAAGGAGAAGGAATCCAAAAAAGAGGATGCGGACAAGAGCAGCCATGACGTGACCGAGAAGGCTGCTGCTGTAAACGTTTCGCCGAAGAAGAAGAGGAAGCAATCCCTTGGCGATGCGAAGAAGCCCGGGCTAGACGAGGCCAATTTCGAGCCTGACTATGACGCGTCTACATCCGGCGAGAGCGAGCAAGAGAATGGGGAGAACTCGAACAGCAAGGCAGCAAATGCTACAGGGGAGAAGCCACCTGAGAAACTTGCGCAGGAGGCAGATGGCGCGGCAGCAAATGGTACTTCCCCGACGAAAAGACCACGCTCTCCAGACTCAGGTGTGACCGACGAGAAGAAGAAGATGAAGTTGGATGGAGAAGATGGTGAAGCTGATGTCAAGAAAACCAAAGATATAATTAAGAAGGAGAAGACCAAGAAGGACAAGGCTGGTAAAAAGCGAGCTAAGAGCGAGACAAGCTCTGAGAGTGAGTCAAGCTCGGAGGAAGATAGTAGTGACGAAGATAGCAGTTCTGACTCCTCTGAAGAAGATAAGAAAAGGAAAAAGCGTAAAGCAAAACGCAAGAAGAAGGAGGAAAAGAAGAAAAAGAAGAAGGCAAAGAAGAAGAAGACTGAGTCCAGTTCAGACTCTGAATCAGACTCTGAGGACTCGACATCTAGTGAATCAGATTCTGGTAAAAAACATTCAAGCAGGTCTAAAAAGAAGCATAAAAGAAAGGCAAAAAATAAGAAGAAAAAGTCCAAGCATAAGTAACATTGAGAGTTTTACTTTTCTTTATAATTTAAGTTGGGGGGGTTGTGCCTGCTTTGTTGTTTGCTGGATGTCATCTGTGATGGATCCATTTTATTTTAAGAAAGAACTTAGCATTTGCTCATGGTAAATCATTTTGTGTTTGTTAATTGTTAGTGTGGAATATTTCCACCAAATGCTGTGCATTGTTTGAGTTTTGATCCTTTCTCCTCTGTGTGTAGAAAAGTTGTAATGCTTGTTAGTAGAACTCCTTTGGTATTTTAACTCCATTCCAGAAAGAAAGGCTTAACTGTGATGAATTATTTCTTGAAGGTCCAGTGGTCAACAGCATAAATATGTCAATGATTTAAAATATCTCTTGATGTGTTGTTGCAACTTTGACTTTGATTGTTGTACATATAGAGGAAACTCTCATTGTCACAAAAGTGCTGATCCTTCATTTTCATAGTTAGGGTCTGGAAGTATTGACTGAAGTGTGGTCTAAATAAAATTGGCCACTAGATGGGGGGACTTCACCATACTCCTCCTGTCATTGACTACAGATCGGAGCATGTTTCATGTATCATGTTTCATGTACTTTGAAAATAAAATAAAATTATAATTTTCTATTTCATGCCACTTTGTTAAATTTAAGAGAAACCTTTACCAAGTCTGTGCATCAAAGTTGAGTCAATAATGAAACATGACAAAAAGAAAAACAAGAAAAAACAAGGGTAAACCATTTTACTGAACTATTGAAAAACTATCATAAATATTTTATTTTTTATTTCACGCCACTTTCATTCATTTAGTAGAAACCTATGACAAGAAAATTCTTCTGAGTCTGTTTTTGTGACGATGGTTAGCAGAAAGACTCTTGTGTAAGCCCTGACCAGTCTCTCAGAGTAAATTCATCCAAAAACCGTCAAAGAGAGAAAAAGGGGGAAAAGAAAAAGGAAAACAAGAGGCCAAATAAAAGCAAAAATACTTTGATCTTTAAAATGTTACTTGTTCATTACCACTATAAAATTCTAAATAAAACAGTATTATTGAAATTCTTTTTATCTTCACATTTTCATCATTTCTACTAATCCTGATTTAAATGCCTTTTAGATACGGTTCTAATAAATTAAACAGATAAGTCATACCAAAACACTTACATTCTGAAGTAAACGTTATTTTCAAATTCCATGCCTATTTAAGTTTCTAAAGCCTGACATTATGTGCGGTATAATCCAACACCGGTGGAATGATTCGCCCCAACACAGGGAAAGGGACTCAAAACACGCCCGCACGGATGCATGCAGGCGCGCTCCTGAAGTGAAGAGCTTCCAAAACGACTCGGGAGGTGGAGGTGGGTGGGTTGCCTGTCGCTCCACCACAACGCAAGGACCGCTCGGCTCGGGGCTCGGCTCGGCTCACGCCCACAGTTTCACAAGATCTTTCAATTAAAAATTCAAAAAGACTGAATAAATGTCATACTTTCACCTACCGCACCACACACGACGCAACACCAGCGACCAGCACCACGCCAGAGGCCCAGAGCCGAGCGGTCCTTGCGTTGTGGTGTGGTGGAGCGACAGCGCCCTGACGGCAGGCAACCCACCCACCTCCCGAGTCGTTTTGGAAGCTATTAACTTCAGGAGCGCGCCTGCATGCATCCGTGCGGGCGTGTTCTGAGGGTTCACTTCCCTTTCCCGGTTTTGGGGCGAATCATTCCTGCGATATTGGTTTATCGCGCACATAATATCAGGCTTCAGAAACTTAGGTATGGAATTTGAAAACAACAACATTTACTTCAGAACTTAGGTGTTTTGGATTGAATTATCTGTGAAAGTTATTAGAATCTATCTACAATGACATTATAATAACTTACAGCATACTTCGAGCAGAAACGAGTACGTTTATAAAAGATGAAAAGGAGTTGAATTTTAATGCATTTTGTATAATTTTAGAGATGTAAAGAACGAGTTACCTTTTTAAAACAGAAGTATTTTGGTTTTTACTTAGCGTCCTTTTTTCCCACGGTTTCGGATGAACTAATCCTCGGATATTGAGAAGCTTTTGGCTTCAAATTCAAGTTCCTATTGTCCTGCTACTATACAGTAGGGCTACGGACTTTGAAGTTTTCTGATTCGCCGACTTAAAAATATTTTGCTCTGAAGGGAGGGTATTTGGAGGAAGGCTGAAAACTTGTTAAGTCATTGTTTTCTTTAATGTTTATTGTTGGCAGATTCTCTGGCTGAACTTTTTCTTCACACTTCACATTAATATTTAAATGGATACAATCATTGCTTTCTTATTAGTTTTATATTTTGAACAATTTTCATTCTCTAAATAGTTTTAGTGCATCCACTTGTAAAACTTGTACAACATCTGATAAAACAGTGTTCCAGAGAGTTGCAAAATGCCTTTAAAAAAAATAAAAAATAAATAAAAACTTCATAATTAAATGACAGCTTAAACTTGACCAAAAGAAAGTTTCCAGTTACGCCAAAGTCCTCTTGGATCCGAGGAAAAGAATTCTGTCATCTGCCATTCCTCTCTCTAATCAGCACAGTGAATCTATCAAAATATAAAGAACATACGTACAACTTTTCATACGGTACAATATCACAGACAGTTAATGCAGAGTTTTACATGGTTGAAAAAACAAATTCCATCCAAGTTTCAATCAACAAAAAAACAACTAATTAGATCATAATTAAAGAAGACTGAGCAGATTCCGCTTAATATTTTCTTTCAATGAAAGCTCATGAAACTTACCTAGTTGCAAGGGCCCTATAAACTAATATAACTAGCTTAAACATAAAGTCTACATGAAGATCACTGAAAACAAATCACATGCGATTTAACTCATTCGTCATTCTCCACAAGAGGGAATAGTTCACATGCTTTGGTGCACTTTACGTTGGAAGACAAGCAAAAGAGCTCATTTTTAAGCTCCTGCTGACAACATTATAAATAAGAGGGTCAAAACTCCATTCTTCATAAAATGAGTTTTGCTCGGATACACTTTGTAATCCCCAAACATATTGCTATATAACAAACCATGCGGAATAAAAGGCAACTGTACATAGCTCTTTATGCTCTTGTCATAAATAAATTTAGAAGTGTATTTTGAAAGAAATTTCAACACTGAATATCAGAACACCCAACATGTATACAATAAATTCAATCATATTCTACTGATTCTGTCTTCAATTCTGATTTCATGTTGTCAGCTGAAGGAGAAGAGCTAAAGGAGAATTCAGATTTCAAGGATAGACAAGTGATTGGTTCATATATAATGCACTTTGTTGACATCATCAATGAGTTCATGGTATAATAATACTCAAAATTATCTAAGATGGTATAGGAAACTACATTCAATGACGCACCCAATTACACAGTTGGCTCAATGCAGATTAATTTGATTTTATGTTTTGAGAAGTCTGGAATGGATGGCAAATCATTGTATAGGAACAGATTGCGAGAAAAAAAAAAAACAAGAATGCATCAAGAATATAGTTTGATGGTGTGACTTTAAAAAAATGTACTGAACAGTTATGATGTAACTATGACCTCGTTACCAAAAACATTAAATATCTTAGCATTAAAATGGACATTCAGTAGGATTTAGTTTGCATCGCAGCCTTAGAGAAAAGAACTTGCATTATGACTAGCTGAAAAACTCTTAAGGCGGTGCTAAAAAGTTTTCTTGAAGATGAGACTTCTCGAAGCTCATTACCAGTTTACAAATGAAGTGGCTTGCGGAATATGCTGAATTTCGAAAGTTTTTTGATGGATAATTTTACAGACTGTCTAACATCGTGAAGGGTTTGGTAATAAACCTCTTTTGCTCACATTGACTACCTATCCAGGAATAGAATACAAAACTCTGCATGGCAGCAAGAAATTCCCATCTAATTTGTACTCAAATAGGGATATTAACCCTTGCAGTAAGCTGCAATCCAAGCCTATAAAACATGAAATGAAATACAACATACATTATATGGCAGCAAAAATGGCACAAATGTCCTTAATATTCTTTATGTTACTAATCTGTACATTTGGAAACAAACACTTCTTTACAAACATGTACAGTATTGTCCAAAGTGCACAATCATTCACTTTGAGTAAAAGATTGTAAAATAAAATTTGAAATGGGAAAACCATAGCTAATCGTATACAAGACAATGGTACACTAACAAGTCCTGTGAAAAAATATTCCAGGCATGTATGAGCCCTTAGACTGGAATAGTAACATAGAACATTAAAACATGCTGAATAAGATTCAAAAGAAATGCAGGTGACTGCTATTTCAAGAATGAATAAATTAGTTACAAAATACAATATGCATTTAAGTTATAGTTAAAAATCGTATACCTGCAGAATGAGCAATCAGTTTGAGGCAAGCGTATACTAAGTAAAATACCATGAGAGCTGAAATGGAATATGAAAAGTAGGTCATTTCACTCTCATGGAGGAAAATGACAATCAAAATGAAATTCACAACTTGCTCATAATATAAGTTTACAAAGTTCACAGTCAAATATGGATAAGTAGTCGCAATAGCAAATACTGAACTAGCAAAATTAAACAATACTTCTATCGTATACAGGAAGATTTTTCCAAAAAGGAAAAAAAGGCATTGTTTGGATTGCAATAAATTGTAGTTAGTATTACGTATACAAAAAGTTAGCCCTATGGGCTACAATATAAACAATAGTTTACTAGAAGTAGTTGGAGGAAATAGGCCTCTACTTTTGTTTGCTTGGAAACAAGTCATTGCTCTGAATCTGAGCTAGGCTCTGGTTTGAGGCGGTGATGACCCCTGTGAGAAATGAGATCCCTGTTATTTTCATCGGTGCCATCCTCATCCTCATCTTCCTCTTCCTGGCTCCAGCTTCCTTCCCCTTCTCCATCACTGTCATCTCCTCCAGAACTCATGAGAGAGGATTCTGTGGGAAGAAAATAAAGATTAGCTTTTCTAAGGAGAAACTTACGAATTGTGAGTAACAAATGGATTACTGACCTCCATGGCCAGCACCATTGTGCTCTTGTACCAAGAGGTGAGACAATCCTAGATTTTCAGGCCAGAAACGTTGGGTCAATGCATTATTAGAACTGTCTCTTCCAGATTTACTCTTCTTATGAGAACTTGGTTTGATTCCACCGTTGTTAGTGGTAGCTGAAAAGTTCAATCATATTCAAACAAAATTGTAGATCTGAAAGTACGAGTATACAGCCTTCAACGGTTACATATTTGAATGTACCTGTTGCATCAGACGAACTAGAAGCATCTAACATAGGTTGAAGTATACGACGCCGTGCATTTATGAACCAGTTGTTCACTTGAAGAAGAGTTAAATTTGTTTGAGCAGCTATTGTTCGTTTCTCATCCTCTGTTGGGTATGGGTGCTGCAGAAACAAACCAATGGTTGTAGCAGAAATACTTGTCTTCTCATTCGCGTCGAAAGAACAGCTTACCACAAGATGCTGGAATAGCCATGACCGCATGATCGAGGTAGCATGCTTTGGAAGAACTCCGCGCTTTTGCTTCTTCCCACGGCCAAGGAAGTCATCGTCATCCTCACCGGAGCCAGGAGATGTCGGGGACGGAGACAGCGCGCCTGTGAGAAATAACTCTAGTTTGTCTCAAAGCTTGCAGCAGAACTCTAGTTCAGAATTAACGGCACGGTCGAGTCCAGGCATGGTCCAGGACACTGCGCCCGGCCCGGCCGGCTCAGGACCCACCTTGCAGCATGCTGCTCTCGGAAGGCGCAGGGAAAGGATGCGCGCCGATCTGCGACAGCGGCGTGCTGCCGTGGATGAGCCCGGGCGAAGGCGGTGAGGGTGGCACCGCGGCCACCGCCCCAGGACCCGGGACCGAGGCGGGCGCCAGGGCGGGGGCGGCGGCCGGGGCGGGCGCCTGCGCCACCGGAGGGGTGGCGGGTGAGAGCGCCAGGTTGTAGCCGACACCAGGGCCTCCCGGGAGCGGGAGGCATCCCGCCGGCGCGACGCCGACGCCGACGCCGACGCCGCCTAGCAGGTCTCCACACCCGGGACCCGCGGCCCCGGCACCCCCGCCATGGCCAAGGAAGCGCTGCTGTGGCTGCTGCTGCTGCTGTTGCTGTTGGAGTTGTGGGGAAGCTGCACCCGCGGCACCGGCCCCCGCGCCTGCACCACCACCGCCTCCTGTAGAGGACACCACCTGTCAAGCAAGGCGTTCGTCGTACTCACACGCCGCTACGCCCGGCCCCCGCCCCGTCCCGCCCCGCCCCGCCCCGCCCCGCCCCGCCCCGCCCCGCAGCTAAGGTAAGCCTTGCCTCCCCCTAACTCACCTGGACGTGGTGCGGGGAGGCGGGGGTGAGGTGACCCGCGTGTGGAGAAGTGGGGTAGCTGGGCAGCTGTCCGGGGGGCGAGCTGCTCTCGCTCGAGTGGCAGCTGTTGTTGTTGTTGTTGTGCTCGTAGCCAGAGGCGTAGTCCGAGCGCAGCAGGTTCTCAGATTGCATCTTGCCCTTGAGGCACGTGATGTAGCGGTTGCAGAAGTCCTTGCAGAGCTCCTGGACCTTCTCCAGCTCGAGCAGGTGAATCCTCAGAACCTGGATCGCCTTAATCATCTGGAAGGACGAGGACAAACGAATAAGACAACGTCAGAGACTCGGACACCGCGGTGCCACTCGTGCCGGCGGAGGGCGTCCACTTCACTCACCAGGCCGTCCACCTCCGGGTCGTCCATGAGGAAAGGCTTGCGGTCGCGCTCCTGGTGCTGCACGAAGGCTTGGATGTCCATATTGAAGCTGTCTGAGTTGGGGCACTCGGCGGACTGGGTGGCCTGCTCGCAGCGCTCAAACAGCAGCGCCAGCAGCGGGAACAGAGGGTGCCTGCGCGTGGAAGGGGACAGGATGGGTCAGTCAATCTCAATCTCTCTCTCTCTCTCTCTCTCTCTCTCTCTCTCTCTCTCTCTCTCTCTCTCTCTCTCTCTCTCTCTCTCTCTCTCTCTCTCTCTCTCTCTCTCTCACACTCACACACACACACGTACACACGTACACTCGCACGACGTACCGCACAGCCAAGCTACTCACTTATAGACGGCGCGCTTGTCCGCCTCGAACTGCGCCTGGTCGGGCTGGTAGTCGTGGCCGGCCCCGGCGCCAGGCGCGCCCGTGACCACCACCGGGCCAGCGGCCACGGCCGGGTCGTAGCCCTGCGCCTGCGTCACCATCACGCTGCCGTCCTGCATCATCCCGCTGCACCGCCACCGCTACATCACCTGAACAACGACAAGAACGACAGGAAGGTGTTAGAGGAGGCGCTCCCGACCCAAGCCCGCGAACTCCCGCCGCGCTCAATACACTGTCAAAAATACTGTACCAAAGTACACGACTGTGAACGGAAAACTGTGGTAGGCAAGGTACAGCATCACCGTACCTCATTCATGGGGTGGTTGCGCAGTAGGCGCGTCCCACAACAAGCAGAAAGCTTTGCAGGCGCGGCGCAGCCGAGTGGAGGCAAATTAGGCTTCTTGTGACGCTCTCTGATCGAAAACAACAGTTACATATTTTGCGGAAAATAATGTGATTGTTTATTTAGGCTTTATCATGCGTTTACTGCGCGAATCTCGGTGTATAATGTTGTGGGACGCCACCGCGCTCCGCCTACTGCGCAACCACCCCATTGAAACCCCATAAGACACCATGTTAAAAATGACTGTGAACAGTACTTCAAAGACCGTACTCGATCAGGTACAGCCTGATTAAGGCAATGTGTTGACCATATTTTACGGTACCAAACACTGTGTTTTTTCTGACAGTGTAGGTAGCACCCCGCTCCCCCCGCTCCTCCCGCTCCTCCCGCTCCTCCTCCTCCTGCTCCTCCTCCTCCTGCTCCTCCTCCTGCTCCTCCTCCTCCTGCTCCTCCTCCTCCTCCTGCTCCTCCTCCTCCTCCTGCTCCTCCTCCTCCTCCTGCTCCTCCTCCTCCTCACCATCCCCTGGAGCCTCACCTCACCGCTTCGTCGCCTAATCTTTTAACGTTTCATTAAGTCAGCGATGGTCCCTGTTGAATGAAGCGAGTTAGTTTGGCGGGTGGGCCGGGCCGGGCCGAGCCGGGGGTGCGGACTGGAGTGGAAGTGCCGTGCCGTGCGCGGCCCGGCCCGGCCCGGCCCGGACCCACTGCTGTGCAAAGACCCGAGCCGAGGCCACTTGAGCGCGTGGCGACGCAGCGCGTGGCGACGCAGCGCCGCAGGGGAGGGAGAGGGAGGGTGACTCAGGCCGGGCTGACACAAGTCGAGTCACTGCCAGAGAAGGAGAGAGAGAGAGTGAGAGAGAGAGAGAGAGAGAGGGTGACGCTGTCGCGATAGCGACAGAGAGGGAGCGAGAGCGTAGGGCGCGGCGGCGGCGCACCATCGATAGGTTTAAGAAACACCCTCTCCTGCCCTCCCCCTCCCCCAGCCGCGCAGCGCACCCCAGCGGGCCCAGCGGGCCTACCCTGCCGACAGCGAGGGGAGGAATGCGGCGGAGAATGCACGGCCGGCGTGGCGTGGCGTGGCGTGGCGCGGCGTATAGGGGCATCAGCCGAATGCGCTGCCCGGCGCGGCCCACGGCCCAGCCAGAGGGGACGAGAATAAGCCGGACCGCCGCTGACCCTGGAGCCAAGCTGGAGCTGCCGACTGATTCAGAAGATCGCTCTCATACCTTCGTCCTTCTCGCACTCATGAGGCCATGCCACCCCCAACATGGGGCACCGCCATGAGTGCGACAAGGACGGGGGTACGAGAGCGATCTTCTGAATCAGTCGGCTGGCCAGGGCCCCGCCGCTGCTACACGGCGCGGCGCCACGCCCAGGCACGGCACCCTGCAGGGCAGGCACAGGTCGCCTCAGGCTGTGAGGGGTAGCGCCCGGCGGGATAGGCAGACCCGCAGCGCGCGCGGCCGGAGCGGCTGGCCTACGCTGCGGTCGCCCTCCCCTCCCGCCTGAGCTAACTGAGCTACCTAACAGCGCGGCCTGGGGCGGAGAGGAGCGCTAGCGGCGCCGCCTCGCAGACTTCTTCTTATCCTTTCCAGTAAATTAAGTCGAGGGGACGCCAAGCGAAGATGCGAGAGGAGAGACAGCCATCCAGCCGGCGAGGAGTGGAGAAGAGACGGTCGCGAAGAGAGGGACACGAGACGGACGGGAGAGGAGAGGAGAGGGGGAGAGAGAGAGAGAGAGAGAGAGAGAGAGAGAGAGAGAGAGAGAGAGAGAGAGAGAGAGAGAGAGAGGGAGAGAGAGAGAGAGAGAGAGAGAGAGAGAGAGAGAGAGAGAGAGAGAGAGAGAGAGGGAGGGAGGGAGGGAGAGAGAGAGAGAGAGAGAGAGAGAGAGAGAGAGAGAGAGAGAGAGAGAGAGAGAGAGAGAGAGAGAGAGAGAGGAGAGGAGCAGCTCGCCAACAAACGACGGGAAATCGGACCTTCAGGTTGCACATGCGGCTATGGCTACACCGTAGTCGAGTCAGCAGCAGCAAAGACAACATCTACATCAACTACAACAACAACAACAGCAAACAACAACAACAAAGATTCATAACGCGATATGCAGCGCTGGCGGGCCCTGGCGGGCTGCGGTGGCGCCCGCTGCTGCCACGCCGCGGCGGCGGTAGCGGATCCCCGGTGATTGTAATCTGAAAGACTGGGGCCGCCGTGTGCATTTAAATGGTCTGATTAAAAGGTGGGGAGGTGGGGGAGATGTTGAAAGTTGGAGAGGACATTTCAGAGGGATGAAGTGGGGGTGGGGGAGGGGAGGCCCTGCTGGGGCTGGCTGGCTGGCTTAGGGGTTGCGGGCGGGCGGGTGTGGAGTGGCTGGCGGGCTGGGGGCGACGGGGATGTGGCTCCGGGCGGTTTACCCGCGGCTGGGGGAGGGTAGAGTGGAGAGGGTGGGAGGTGCGCGCGCGCGCCACGCTCCGGGACGCGGACAAGATCAAAATCACAAGTGGAAACAGACGCTCGGCTGCTCGGTCCTGCCCGTCCTCAGCGGCCAGCTGAAGGAGGACGACACCCACATCCACACACAGACTGAAACAGAAAAGGCAGCGCCTTTTCAACCCAAACGATATGCACTAAAAAAAACACGACATTGTTGTTGTTGAGAGCCGAGGGCGTGATCGATTCCTCTCTGCAATGTTCCTCGGGAGAAAACAGTGCAGCAGAGCCCGACCTGGACCGGGCAGACCGGGGCAGACCGACTCGACCCGCTGCGATCGGAGGAAAGGGTGCGGCACGAAGGGAGATAGGGGGACGGGGGTGGGGGAGGATAAGAGTCCCCCGGGACCCCCCGGGACCTGGAGCACACCGAGACGTGGACAGGGTGGAGCGGAAAGAGAAGGATGGAATGGGAAGTAGGAGGTAGCGAGAGTGAGGTGAGAGAGAAGCAGAACAACGAGCCGCGTCGCGTCGGTCCCAATCCCGGCCCGGATATGGACACTCTGATGAGATCCAAACGTCAGAGTGAGGCCGGAGGCGTCGGAGGTCTATGAGGCGAGGGGTCCGCAACTAGGTTTAAGCGTGTACACCGGCCGCCCGGAAAACTGGGAAGACTGGGAAGACCACCACGAAGACCAAAGAAAACCGAAGAAGACCAATAAAATAGTAGGCAGCAAATGGTAAGGGAAAACAGAAAAATATTAGGGAAGACCGAAAACCTTGAGGGAAGACCGAGAAATTCTAAGGAAGACCGGAAAACTTGAGGGAAGACCGAGAAATTTTAAGGAAGCCTGTAAAACGTTAGGGAAGACCCATCTCGAGACCCATGAAGGTAGTGGAAAACCACAGAAAACGGTAGGAAGTCTTCAGCTGATCCTAGGAAAACAGATATTGGGAAAACCAAGAAAAAGTTGGGAAGACCGGGAAAACCATAAAGAAAACCTAGGAAAACCAGGAAGCCCACAGCATGTGTACACCGGCATGACCGAACTTGCGGACCCCTCGCTATGGAGTTCCTACATATACCATCCCTCTGCATGACGCGGCGCGTGTAGGGGTTTGCCGAGTGATAGTGATCAACTAACATAAATGACACTGGGTGGGAGTAATGCTATTAGTGAGTTAGCCACACCAGCTGAGCGGCCAGGCTGGTCGACAAGCGCGCTGCGCTGCGCTGCGCTGCCCGGGCCGCAGGAGTGACAAGGACAGGACTGTCGTGGCGAGTCCTGCGGTGGGGCAGGTCCGCTCCCACCACAACAAGCATCCGTCAGCGTCAAGGGGCCGTGCCGGGCGGGGCGGGGCGGGGCGGGGCGGGGCCGGGCGGGGCCGGGCGGGGCCGGGCAGGGCGGGGCCGGGCGGGGCGGGGGCGAACAGGTTGGGGTTGGGGTGGCTATGGCCGGGCCGGGCCGGGCCGCAGCTGTCACAACACAATCTGTCAAGCAGGCCGGGCCGGGCCGGGCCGGGGTCGACCGGCTCCACAGGCAGGCTGCTCTACACAGCCGGAGCAGAGAAAGCTCTGGGGGTGGCCCCGGGCGGCCCCGGGCGGCCCCCGTGCCGCGCCTGCACACAGCTTCATCTGCGCCGACCGTGGAGGAGGGAGGCGGCGCCACGCGACCGACATCCACAACAACCCTCGCCTACCCCGTGCTAGCCCGCGCGCGCGCGCGGCGCCACTCAAGCGTGACGGCGATTTGTCTCAATTCACACGCCGCTCGCCACGCCGTGCCTAGCCTCGCGCAGGGCCGCGCCGCCGCGCCGCCGCGCCGCCGCCGTCCCTGTTGCGTTCACCGCAGAACCACCACGCCCCGTACGTAGGAGGGCCGCCGGGCGGCGCCGGGCGTGATGAAGTGATTGAGTTAGCGAGGCGTCGGCGCCGCGGCGTTTTACCTCGCGACCCCTGGCCCCTAGGGAGGGGAAGGAACTAGACACTGTCAAGGAAAGGGCGGCAATTCCGAAGGGGGCGTCACTCATACAAAATGTGTACAGTGATTTTTTGGGGGGACTTTTAATTTTGTTGATTTTTTTCTTTTATTTTCCAAGAAAAATTTCTATCACTTTTTGATCAATTTTGATTTTTTTACCCTCATTTCTGAATTTTTTAAAGTTTTTTTCGTTTTCTTTGTTGACTTTTTCTAGATTTTTTTGGATTTTTCTGTATTTTTCTTCCTGATTTTATTTTTGTTTTTGCATTTTATTTTTCAAATGATTTTTTGGGGGGCCGTACAATGATTTTTCGAAGTGACTACCCCCTCAGATCTTTCAAAATATAAAGATATGTACATTTTTGGCACGGTTTATTTATTTTTTAAAGTACACTGTTAAATAAAGTGTTTAAACCTTTCACACTTTTAAGTGTGCAATTGTCATCTAAACACTTGCAAGTGTGCAACTCAGTTTTGTGCACTTGTGTGCAAATCGTTGTGTGAAGTGTTCAAATCCTGATTTGCACACTTCCGCAGCCTTGTACGTACACCCTAGGCCAAGAGAGTGTGCAAATGGGGATTTGAACACTTACACATGCACAACTATCGATTTGCGCACTTGCAGGTGCACAAAACTGAGTTGCACACTTGCAAGTGTTTAAACGACAATTGCACACTTTTAAGTGTGAAGGGTTGAAACATTTTATCTAACAGTGTAAAGGATTCCCGAAAAAAGAATGAAGTGCACCGGTCTAGAAATTCAAAGCTCACCAAATAAGGAAAAAAGTGGACCGCCCTGCTCGGCCCTGCTGCTTCCGAGAACAGCGGTGAACAGTACACAGCTACCCGAACTGCACTTTGATTTTTCTCTCCGTAAATCATGACACGCCGCGCCGGCGTGATGTAACGCGCGCGCTCAGCGTGCACTCCGAGCCGCATCAGTCAATGCTTTTGCACTGCAGCCATAAAATTACTGCCGGGGCGCCACGCCACGCCACGCCAGCCCATTCGTTTAACAAGCACCTACCTGCCGGGCCGGGCCGGGCCGGGGCGGAATAATTTCACCACGCGCAGAAGCGATCATGTGACACACTGCAATTTGAATAGGGCTCGGCGCCGCGCCGGGGACTCACGCGCGGGCAGAGAAACGAAGAGGAGACGAGTCAGCGTGAGCAAGAGCGAGAGCGAGAGCAAAACAAGGGGGAAACAACAATGAATTTTGTGATTTTTTTAAAATAGAATTTTGGCACCTAATTTTTACTGAATTTTACTGATTTTTTTTTCTAAATTTTCCTGATTATTTGTACAAAAATTCTAATTTTTCTTAATTACGAGGTATACAAAAATATCAGAGTTGTTTCCCCCTTGGAGCAAGAGCGGGAGCAAGAGCGTTCAAGTAAAAGTGTTGCGGGTTTGCCTACCCCGTTCGCCCGTAAGGCGCCATGGCCCCTGCAAGGCTGGTGAGTCTGCAATCCCGCAACACTGTTACACGCATTCAAAGAAACACCCGGTACACATGATTACCGGAATGGTTGATTCCCAATGATTCCCATCCATAACTTTTCTTTTTTAACTGTTTCTGGCGACATAAAAGGCTAATTTCGGCTAATTATAACTGATTCCAGGTGTTTCCTGCTTTGTTGCAGTGGTTTTCGTTGATTTCGCGCAGGACACGCGCCGGCTCACACTCGTTCATCCCCACTGGCGGCCCGGCGGCCCGGCGGCCCGGCCGCGCAGCAGGGACGAGGAGAAGAAGCGGGTATCGCTTAATCCTGGCCGGGCCAGGATGAAATACGCGCCACATAACAATCCGAATCAGTTAGCGGGCGTGTTGTAAGACACCGACCGCCGCGCCGCCTCGTAACATAAACTACCCGGCGGGCAGTTAACAGCGCGTTATAGGCTCCAAATCGGCCATAACCGATAAAATATTCATCCAATAAAATGGCGGTCAATCAGTTAGGAGCTCTGTGTTATGAAGCGGGGCAGCGGGGCGCGGCGGCTGCTCCGGAGCCCATCACACCCAGTCGTAAAATAAATCAGTGCCGCGCCTACCTTGAGCGAGCGAGCGAGCGAGCGAGAGAGAGAGAGAGAGAGAGAGAGAGAGAGAGAGAGAGAGAGAGAGAGAGAGAGAGAGAGAGAGAGAGAGAGAGAGAAGGGTGAAGAGGGGCATTAAGAAAACAAAAAAGAATAAACGCTGTTTACATTTCTTGCTTCCGCGCCGACAAAACACTCGTAACAAATCACGCTCGCAAACACGATGCAGCGCGCGAAAGAAGAAGTTCCTCTAGCAGGTGTGAGGCGGTCCATACCGCAGACACCTCTGCTCGGGGAAACTCGATAGAAAAACCGGAAAAACCTCCCGGAACACTCGGGGAATCGTGTAGTGCCCAAAACAATGGGGGAAAAAAAGTTGTTCGCATTAAGGCGGGGAGTCCACGAATTCGCATCTGCATCACAGAGTACGGCCAAAGAGCAACTTTTCTGAGAAAGTCTGATTTCTGAATTTTGTACGACGCAGGTAAGTCGGGTGTCGAGTACACCAGCGAGAGAGGCCTGCAGGCGGGTGCGAGAGCCTGCCGGGCCGGAACCGGTCACCTCCTCCCGGACTGGGCCGGGGCCGGGGCCGGGCTCTGTGCGCTGCATGTAAAACCTGTCCATCACAACCTGTCCATCATCTCCCCAACGGGCGCCAACCGAAAACGAGTAAATCGACTCAAAATTACGGGCAGCATTACTTCGTAGTAAATTGGGATAAAAAAAGGAAAACAAGGTGCACAAGAAAAAAAAAAAAATTATGAGCGCAAGACGTGGTGAGAGTGGAGGAGGAGGTGACGGAAGAGGGTGAGAGGGAGGAGGGGAGAGGGGCCCAGCGCAGATAAGCGGCGCCATGCCGTGCACTCGCGACAGATTTAGTGGTTGCGGCCCGGCCCTGCCCTGCCCTACCCCCTGTCCTCTGCCCTGCCCTCTGCCCTCTGCCCTGCCCTCTGCCCTGCCCTGCCCTGCCCTGCCCTCTGCCCTGCCCTGCCCTGCCCTCTGCCCTCTGCCCTGCCCTCTGCCCTGCCCTGCCCTGCCCTGCCCTCTGTCCTGCCCTGCCCTCTGCCCTGCCCTCTGCCCTGCCCTGCCCTGCCCTCTGCCCTGCCCTGCCCTGCCCTACCCCCTGCCCTCTGCCCTGCCCTCTGCCCTCTGCCCTGCCCTCTGCCCTGCCCTGCCCTGCCCTGCCCTCTGCCCTGCCCTGCCCTGCCCTGCCCTCTGCCCTCTGCCCTGCCCTCTGCCCTGCCCTGCCCTGCCCTGCCCTCTGTCCTGCCCTGCCCTCTGCCCTGCCCGCTGCCCTGCCCTGCCCTGCCCTCTGTCCTGCCCTGCCCTCCTGCCCTGCCCTCTGCCCTGCCCTGCCCTGCCCTGCCCTGCCCTGCCCTGCCCTGCCCTGCCCTGCCCTGCCCTGCCCTGCCCTGCCCTGCCCTGCCCTGCCCTGCCCTGCCCTGCCCTGCCCTCTGTCCTGCCCTCTGCCCTGCGGCTGCTGCCCCGAGCAGGACGAGGCATATCATAATTAGACGCACAAAAGAGATTGACCCGACGCGCTTCTTTGTAACGCACGGAAGATTATTTTGCGCCGCGTCCAAGACAGAGCAAGGTGCTTGCAAAAGTGAGTGCGCACGCGCACGCGCGCGATAGGGAGGTAGCGAGAGAGAGAGAGAGAGAGAGAGAGAGAAATTGAAATTGAAATTTTATTTAAGGATTAACTACAATAGAGCTAAGAGAGAGAGAGACAGACAGACAGACAGACAGACAGACAGACAGACAGACAGACAGACAGACAGACAGACAGACAGACAGAGAAGGAGCAGGAGGATCGTGAATTATTCGGAATTTGCTGCAGCGAAAGCACTGCATGGGAGATAAGAAGAATAAGAAGGAGGAGACTAGCGACAGCAACAACAACGACAAAAAACGACAAGAAGAGGACCTCGGCAAAAGGGGTGAAGCACAAGCGCACCGCACACCACCGTTACCAGCTCCGCGCGGCCAACCCTATCACTGTCCCAACCCTCCCCCCCCCCTCCCCTCTCCTCAGCCGGCACCAGCGGGCACCACCGACACCACGTGGGCCTGAAAAATGCAGCAGACCAGCGCGGCGTGGCGGAGCGTGGCGCCCAGAAGAAGAGGAGGGGAGGGGAGGAGGAAAAGACGTGTTTCGCGGCTGCATCATTTATCGAGTTGTTGGAGGCGGCGACGCTGCTCTCTGCGGTACAGAGAGAAGGAGAGAGAGAGAGGGAGAGGGAGGGAGTGGGAGGGAGAGAGAGGGAGAGGCAGCATCGCCACGCCCCGCGCGGCCGCCGTCCCCACGCTATCACGTGACATGGCTTTGAATACGACGGACACACTCAATATTTCAATGGCAGTGTGGCAAGCAGGAGAAGGCGCCGGGCCGGGCCGGGCTGGGGCCGCGGCGCCAGAGAGGAGTGTATCGAATGGGAAACGGTTGGGATGATAGGGGCGGGACGAGACATGGCGGGGCGGGGCGGGGCGGGGCGGGGCGCGGGGGGCGGGGGGAGAGGGGGGAGTAAGCTCCGGGCGATGTAGGCGGCCGGACAATAAGTTTTTGGAACAAAACGTTTGGTCTCTGGGCGGGACAGAGTTTGTCGCAGGGGCGTGCCAGCCTGCCAGCCAGGGGCGTATTAAGGTACGACCGAGGTGCCCTTCAGGTTGCCTACATACAGGGGTTTTGTAGCACAATTTGCCTACCTTTCAGGCGGCTGTCTAGAGGCCACAGGGGGGGCTACCCTACCCTGGGCGATGCCGTCTGGTGCTCAACCCCCCTGGTCCAGCCCAGCATCCTCCCCCGCACACCTCCCCGTCTGGTGCTCAACCCCCCTGGTCCAGCCCAGCATCCTCACACCTCCCCGTCGGAAGGCGATTCTCGTCGCGCGTTTATCCTCACCTCACCTCGCCTCGCGCTGCTGCAGAGTGAGGATCACCCAGCTGCGAGAGCCATCCCGTTCGTACAAGGGGAAAAAAAAATAGCATGGAAGCGGAGCGGTGCGGATACGGAGAGGGCAAAAAAAAAGAAGCAAAAAACACATCGGTGAGATATTGAAAAAGCTCAGCAATATAGAGT
Source organism: Frankliniella fusca (assembly GCA_029379305.1). Lineage (NCBI taxonomy): Eukaryota > Metazoa > Arthropoda > Insecta > Thysanoptera > Thripidae > Frankliniella > Frankliniella fusca. Next base: position 730,199 of record JAHWGI010001023.1, on the reverse strand, counting down.
CCATCATAACGTGCACAAGCGACGCTTTCTTCTGATCTACGACGCAGCGGTCTCTTCGGCCGTACTTTTTCTTTCGCTCCCCTCAGCCGGCTCTCCCATCCCATTCCATCCCCGCCCCGCCCCGCCCCGTCTACCACCCTATCGCCGCCTGCTCGCACCCGACAAATAAAAGTGTGGTCAGTAACTGCAGGGCCGGGCAAGGTTTGGCGAATACAACTCATCGTAACGATAGGTGCGTCCGACCCGACGACACCCTTGCGTATCACTTGCAAAATTTTCGTTTTCGAGTTGAACGCCAATCTTTTTTTCTTTCTTTTTTCTCTTCTGTTTTTTCCCTCGTCCTGAGTTGAAGCGATGGAATGTGGTGTCGCGCATTCCTTTTTATTTTCATATTTTTAATTTATTGGTGGAGTAAGCAAGGGCGAGCTGGGACGGGCCGCTAGCGCGGTGGACCCTGTTATTACAAAACGACGCAAGACTCCTCTCTCCTCTCCTCCCGGCGAGGCAAGCCCTCCTGGCCACGTCCGCTGAGCGGCTTGGCGCCGGCAGGGCTGTGCTGGGCCGAGGGGTGGGGTGGGGCGGGGCGGGGCGGGGCGGGGCGAGGCGGGGCGGGGCGGGGTGGGGCGGGGTGGGGCGGGGCGGGGCGCGGCGGGGGTTGCGGCAGGGTGCGCGGCTGCTGCGGGGCTGCTGGGGGTGCAGCAGGAGGAGGAGGGTTGGTGGGTAATATAATCCCGCGGGAACACAAGAGTCGCTCTCGGAATAACAATATCACAAATAAGAGCAGCCGTACAAGCGTACCGGTAGCGAGGAGGGAGCCAGGGTGTGGGGGGGAGGTAGCGCACCACGCCGCGTCACGCCACGCCGAGCGAGGTGGAGACGGAGCAGAGCACCCGGGGCGGGGCGGGGCGGGGCGGGGCGGGGCGGGGCGGGGCGGGGCGGGGCGGGGCGGGGCGGGGCGGGGAGAGGCGGGGCGGAGAGGGGCGAGGAGCGCGAAGCAGCGACACGGCGACACGCGCACGTCTTCGGATTCCACCAATAACCCTGCCTATATCTTGTATGAAAAAGGCATAGCGCGAAATGCAGACATAAGTGACAAATAACTCGAGGGCGAAATAACAACTCTGAAATTTTTGTACACCTCGTACTTCAGCAAAATTCAGAAAAAAAATCAGAAAAATTCACAAATAATTAGGTAAATTTCAAGTGCAAATTCTCAAAATTTCTATAAATTTCAGATTTCACATAAAATGGACAGAATGTGTACACCAAAATTCAGAGTTGTTTCCCCCTAGGAATAACTGAACTGAGCTGAGACGAACGCTCTCGCTCTGCAAACTCAAGGGTCGTACAGTACTGCACTAAAAGGTGCAGGACCAATGGTCCTGCAGTAAAAAGTGAAGGATCCGGTGTGTCCTGCAGTAAAAAGTGTAGGAGGACACTGTGTGTCCTGCAGTAAAAAGTGTAGGACACGGTGTGTCCTACAGTAAAGAGTGTGGGACACTCTGTTTCCGACATATGGTGTCCTTCACATACAACTGTAGGACACAACGTGTCCTACACTTTTAACTGCAGGACACACAGTGTCCTACACTTTTTACTGCAGGACCATTGGTCCTGCACCTTTTAGTGCAGTATTGTACGACACTTGAGTTTGCAACGCGCTCTCCTCGAAATGTATGAGTTCGATTTGCCGCAGGACTCGTATCAAACTGCGTTCAAATACCTTCCCCGAGGTGGCAGGACACGCGCGGAATATGAGCGATCGGATCGGCACGGCTCTGGGCTGCGGTAATACGCGTCGCGCCGCGTCGCGCCTGGTCGCGCCTCGGAGCAAGCACAATAACGGGAGTCGAGCTAGTCGAATCGCCATGCCCTTTCCTTTTGTTCTTCAATCTTCATTAAAGGGGAGCCGCTGTGCTAAGCGAGGGGCGCCGGGGCGGGGCGGCGCGGGGCGGCGCGGGGCGGGGCGGGGCGGGGCGGGGCGGGGCGTTAGCTCCACTTCACCTTTGCTTTATTAACAAGCCAGCCAAAGGACGTTGTACTGTCGCGTCGCTGCCCGTGCCGGCGCGGCGCGAGGTGGCGGTGTGAAGCAAGGGGGCTGCTTTCTGCCGCCACCGCCCTCTTGTTGTTTTACTCCCTTCTCGGCAGTCGACGGGGAGCCTCAAAAGGACAACAGGGCTGGGGTGTGGCAGGGGCGGGGGCGGGGGCAGGGGCAGGGGCAGGGGCAGGGGCGGGGGCCGGGGCAGGGGCAGGGGCAGGGGCGGGGGCGGGGGCCGGGGCAGGGGCAGGGGCGGGGGCCGGGGCAGGGGCAGGGGCAGGGGCGGGGGCGGGGCCTCAAGCCGAAGCGACGGCCGGAATGTGAGTTCTGACACGGTCTAGTCCGACTGGTGTGGCAGGCTGGGGTAGGGGTTCCCTCCCCGGGGACCTGTCTATAGAGTACCCGGCCGCGGCCCAACCCTGAGCCCGCGGGGCGTCCCGGACGCGGGTGGGGGAAGGGCAGGGCAGGGCAGGGCAGGGCAGGGCGGCCCCAGGCCCAGGGGGAGCGCGTCGAGCCGAGCACCAAGCCTACGACAAGCCCACGGCGCTCACCCGCCCTGCGCCGCCCCGCCCCGCCCCGCCCCGCCCCGCCCCGCCCCGCCCGTCGCTCCCCCTTTCCGGCTTCCTTTCTTGTTCTGATCAGCGTGGGGCCAAGTGGAATCGGAAAGGGCGGGGATGGGGGTGGGGGGTGGGCAGGGGCATCCCAAGGCTACAGCTCTGGTTGTGCTGCTCTGGTGGCCGCTGCTGGATGAGGGAAACTTCCAGTTCCGGCGCTTCCAAGAGCTCGCTGAGCCGGGGTGGCGGGGCGGGGCGGGGCGGGGCGGGGCGGGGCGGGGCGGGGCGGGGCGGGGCGGGGCGGGGCGGGGCGGGGCGGGGCGGGGCGGGGCGGGGCGGGGCGGGGCGGGGCGGCTCGGGCTTGGGCCGTCCGGGGAAAACAGAAACATGATCCACGCGGAACACAGAACAGCGAACAATCGGGAGAGCAGGGCTGGCGCTGGCGGCGCCGAGAAGGCGAAACGAGAACTGGAGGAGGAAAAGAGATGGAAGGAGAATGCAGACGAGAGAAGGAGGGAGAGAGAGAGAGAGAGAGGGTGTTATGGGGGCGCCACAGGCGGGGGCGCGCAGGGCGGGCGCAGCGGAGGGGGGGGGGGGCACAATGGTGCGCAAAATACGAGGCAAGTTGCCTCATTGGGGCGGCGGAGTAAACAGCCCCGCCACGCCCCGCCACGCCCGGAGAGACGACCGAGAGCGCTGCCGCCGAGATTGAAAAGACGCAAGTGAGTAGTGATATCCTCGCGCAACCCCGCGCGGCGCTGCCATTCCCAGCAGCAGGGCCTCGGCCTCGGCCTCGGGCCCGGGACAGCACAGCAAGACATCGCGGGCCGAGGCCGCATTGCGCATTGAACAAGAAATATAATGAAAACAACAACGAACAGGGCTCAGCGTCGAACACGATGTACCGAACCCCCCGGTGGCGGCTCTTCCTATGCTGCGCCGGCCGAAAAGTGGCACCAGTTCATGTTCCGTTAATTCAGTGCGCGCGGCCGCCACCGCAGCGCGGCGATCGCTCGTGGCGCACCCCCCACCCTTCCCCTTCTCCTCTCCTCGCCCGGCGACAGCCCCGGGAGCACCCGGGAGCAAACCCATCGTCTACCTGGTCCAGCGGCCGGCCAGCGGCCGCGTCATCTCCAGGTGGACGCTGGGGCTGCCCCAGAGCCCTCCGCCGGGCGAGGAGAGGAGAAGGGGAAGGGTGGGGGGTGCGCCACGAGCGATCGCCGCGCTGCGGTGGCGGCCGCGCGCACTGAATTAACGGAACATGAACTGGTGCCACTTTTCAGAGCACTGTGCCGCCACCGGGGGGTTCGGTACATCGTGGCGTCGAACTACGCTTACTAAGCAGCGTGTGGAACCGTTCTGAAGACTGGCGGGTAGGCAACACCTGTACGCATCTGCGGGAGGGTTGCCTACCGCGCACGGCGCCATGCTCAGGGGCGGGCCCCCCAGCCCAGGCAGCCAGGCAGGCGCGACCAACAGTCCACGCAGGAGCTCAGACCAGACCAAGACCCCGAAAACCACCGTCCGCTGCGAAATTTGAAAATAGTCCCTAATAAAAGGGGATAGCGGGAGAGGCGCGCGGTGCGGCGCGAGGCGGCGGCGGCGGCCTCCCTAGATGAGGTCGCAACACTTGCTCAAACTGCTCCTCCCCAAAGCAAATAAAAAGGAGAAGTTTGGCGCCCGCCCCGCCCCGCCCCTCCGCCCGGGGCATAAAGAACACTTGTGCGGACGCGGCAGAGGGTGCGCGCCGTGGCGCGGCGTGTCGGCAGCCGGGGGGGTGGGAGGCGCAGGCCAGGCCGGCCCGGCCCGGCACAGTCGCGCACTCCAGTTTAATTTGAGCGCCCGCTTCTTATCCTGGCGCCACAAATTTGCACCGCTTAGGCCAAGTGAATGCGCCTTGCGGCTGGAGCGACGCGCCGAGGCGAGGTGAGGCGAGGCGCAGCAGCTCGCCCGGAGAATGAAGTGCACCTTGTCGTCAACTACCTCCCTGCCCTGCCGCCCGGAGACAGCCTCTCCACCGCGGGGTTTTTCTCCTCTTTCTCTTCTCATATTTTTTTTCTCCCCTCTGCTCCAGGCCGGGGCTGCTCGAGCTGGAGGGATGGCGGCGGGAGGAGGTTGTTCGGATCTGGTCGGGCTGGAGGACGGCAGGAGAGGAGCAGTAGCAGGGGCCGGGCCGGGCCGGGCCGGGCTAGCAGAAGGCGGCTAGGCCATTCTCCGCAGGTGGCTACTCATATAGGACACCACGGAGACCATCTCATCTTTTCCTCGAACATACCGACCTCGCTGGAGTCTGCCCCCCTTCCTCCCTCCCTCCTCGCAGCAACCTCACTCCCTCGAGCTACCCGTCCTGATTCATAAGCGATGGAGATGCGAATGCAAGCGTGGGGGAGGAAAGGGGGGGGGGTAGACCGCGTGGCGATATCCACGTGTCAGCAGGATCGGATCGGATCGGCGATAAGGCGGGGGCATGTGGGGACGGGACGGGTTGCGATAAGGCCGCGGGGATCGGGATCGCGCCACGCCCGGTACGTCCTGCTGGGATCGGGATATATAAACACGTCAGCACTCAGGCAATGCAGGCCTTCGCTTCCCGTCCCGTCCCGTCCC